>JAFMOC010000213.1:167500-170000 GCA_019802505.1 Corydoras sp. C115 | reverse complement strand
CTCACACGGCATCCTGCTGAAAACCCTTTAATATACAGCTACACACACACCCCACAATGCACACACACACACACACAGACACAGCACACACACACACACACACACACACACTACACACAGCACACACTTACACTCACACGGCATCCTGCTGAAAACCCTTTAATAAATAAATACTTTGACGCCAGCGGGTAAAAAGCCGGTTACTCCAAACACCACCCACACGATTGCATTAAATTACCCTCCTCCCAACAACCCCGACTGCATTTTCACTGAAGTCTCTCTCTGGTCTCGTTTCAACTCCTCATGCTTTAACCCCCCCTCCCCCTCCCCTCCCCCCTCCCCCTCCCCTCCCCTCCCCCCCCTCCCCCTCGCCCTACTGTAATTCAGCGTTACATAAGAGTGTGAGACACCGACGCCCAGCTCACAGCTAATAATCGACGTTCTGTAATCGTCCTTTGTGGTTAAAGCTTCGACACCCGTGCCTCTAGAAAGCGCGGCACAACACCGCGTCGCTACAACACATTAATGCCCCACACTTACGCAGCGTATAATGGCTTCTGCCCTCCCTTTGTTACAGTAGACGCTGCTGGGAGGCCGGCGGGGCAGCTGGAGCACGGGCAGGATGTTGGCAGTACTAATGAAGGCTAATTAGAAGCTCTTTGTGGAATCTTGGGCTTGAACGTGTGCGATAAGACCGAAGAGAAACGTTCCCACACTCTGCCTTCTACCCAACCGAGGAACCCGGAACCCTCCCGGAGTCAGAAGAACCCGGTGGGAGCTTCGGCACACGCATACATGAGACACGAGGACACACTACAAACAGGACGTTACGACGTCACAGCTGTTATTACAACACGGCTAGTTCCGGGCCTTAAATCTGATTGGCTGAGCCGTTTGTCCAGCCGTGACATCACTGACAATAACACACCTCTGAGCGCTTCACAATCGTATGAATATAATATAGAATATTTGAACTATAAATATAATATATAAATATATACATATGTTTATGTATTATATTTATTGTTAAAATATTCTATATAATATTTATATTTGTAGTTGTATATTATATTTATTATATATATATATATTCATAGTTGTATATTCAGTTATATTTCACATATCTATATAGTGTATTATTATTTTTTTCTCATTTTCTTCTTTAAAATGTATGGGTCCGTGACCCATAATTTCGTTCTTATCTCATGTACCACATTATATTTTTCATTCATTCATTATCTCCCGCTTTATCCTCTATTAGGGTCGCGGTGGGGTTCCCCATGCCCATCCAGGGGAGAACGTCTCGGCCGCTGGGCAGATACACCCAGGACAGGGCGCCAATCCATCGCTGGGCACACACTCACTCACACAGACACACTCTATATGGGGCAATTTTTGAGAATTCAATTGACTTGATCCATGTTTTTGGACTGCGGGGGGAAACCGGAGAACCCGGAGGAAACCCACGCAGACACGGGGAGAACATGGAAACTCCACCCAGATGGGTGATCCCTAGCGCTGAGAGGCGAACGTGCAAACCTCACATTATATTAATGATAATGAAATTTTCTTGGTGGCACGGTGGCTTAGTGGTTAGCACGTTCTCTCAGCACTAGGGATTCCCGGTTCGAATCCCCATCTGGGTGGAGTTTCCATGTTCTCCCCGTGTCTGCGTGGGTTTCCTCCGGGTTCTCCGGTTTCCTCCCACAGTCCAAAATCATGGATCAAGTCAATTGAGTTCTCCAAATTGCCCCAATAGAGTATAGAGTGTGTTTGTGTGAGTGACTGTGTGCCCAGCGATGGATTGGCGTCATGTCCTGGGTGTATCTGCCCAGCGCCCGAGACTTTCTCCCCTGGATGGGCATGGGGAACCCCACCGCGACCCTAATAGAGGATAAAGCGGGAGATAATGAATGAATGAATGAATTTTTTCTTGAATCTTGAATCAATGCATGATGTACATTATTTTCCGGATGTTTTTAATAATCTGCATTCTGTAATTTGGCCACTACATTCTGTAATCTAGTTTTTGAAACTAGAATCCGGTTACTCAGCGACAAGCGTTCACTTTAAAAACCGAACTAGCTTATGTAGCAGAAGACCAGATACGTTGGTCAGATGTTGTTGTATTAAGGCGGCGGATCATGAGAGCACACGTTCTCTTATTGAGACTCCAGAGGAATGACAGCTGTGAGGCGGCACTTCGCTTTAAAGCGGATCTGTTTAGTTTCTGGTCTCCTAGCAATGCTCATACTCTCTCTCTCTCTCTCTCGCCCTCAGTCCTCTTACCCCCCCCCCTCCCTTCTCACACACACTGTCTGATGCAATCCTGCATCCAGTTTTGTACACACACACACACACAGCTCTGCTAACCGCCAAAAACAGAATGATAGACCTGGATTAGAACGTTAGAACCCCACCGCCCCACATCAGAGAAACAAACCCAGAGCTCGGCAGCATGGACGGGCATCATGGGAAACGCTGACTCGGCCTTTCAGCA
>JAFMOC010000213.1:122500-165000 GCA_019802505.1 Corydoras sp. C115 | reverse complement strand
CCGTAACAGAACCTGCATCCAGCTCCGTAATGGAACCAGCATCCAGCTCTGTGACAGAACCCGCATCCAGCTCCATGATGGAACCCGCGTCCAGCTCAGTAAAGGAACCTGCATCCAGCTCTGTAACAGAACCCGATCCAGCTCCATGATGGAACCTGTGTCCAGCTCCGTAACAGAACCAGCGTCCAGCTCCATAACAGAACCTGCATCCAACTCCGTAACGGAACCAGTGTCATGCTTCGTAATGGAACCCGGGTCCAGCTCCGTAATGGAACCCACTTCTGGCTCCATAACAGAACCTGCATCCAGCTCTATAACAGAACATGGATCCAGCTCCGTAACGGAACCTGAAGCTAGACCAACACAGACCATGTGGTTGGTTCTGTGCACTGGATATGTGCATGCTGGTTAGTTTTGGTGAAAGTTTTTGGAGAACCGGATGCCCCCCACACACAGATCACAGATGCCCCCACACAGATCACTAATGCCCCCACACACAGATCACTGATGCCCCCACACACACAGATCACAGATGCCCCCACACAGACATCACTGATGCCCACACACACAGATCACAGATGCCCCCACACACAGATCACAGATGCCCCCACACACAGATCACTGATGCCCCCACACACACAGATCACAGATGCCCACACACACAGATCACTGATGCCCCACACACAGATCACAGATGCCCCACACACAGATCACTGATGCCCACACAGACAGATCACTGATGCCCACACACACAGATCACTGAGATGCCCCCACACACAGATCACTGATGCCCACACACACAGATCACTGATGCCCCCACACAGACATCACTGATGCCCACACACACAGATCACTGATGCCCACACACACAGATCACAGATGCCCCCACACAGATCACTGATGCCCCCACACAGATCACTGATGCCCACACACACAGATCACAGATGCCCCCACACAGATCACTGATGCCCACACACACAGATCACTGATGCCCACACACACAGATCACAGATGCCCCCACACAGATCACAATGCCCAAACACACAGATCACAGATGCCCCCACACACGGATCACCAATGTCCCTGCACACGGATGCCCCACACATGGATCGCGGATGCCCACACACACAGATCACAGATGCCCCCCCACACATGGATCACCGATGCCCACACACGGATCACCAATGCCCCCAACCACAGATCACTGATGCCATCACACACGGATCACCGATACCCCTGTACACGGATGTCCCCTCACATGGATCACCAATGCCCCTGCACACAGATGCCCCCTCACATGGATCACCAATGCCCCTGCACACAGATGCCCCCTCACATGGATCACCAATGCCCCTGCACACAGATGCCCCCTCACATGGATCACCAATGCCCCAGCACACGGATGCCCCCTCACATGGATCACCAATGCCCCTGCACACAGATGCCCCCTCACATGGATCACCAATGCCCCTGCACACAGATGCCCCCTCACATGGATCACCAATGCCCCTGCACACAGATGCCCCCTCACATGGATCACCAATGCCCCAGCACACAGATGCCCCCTCAAATGGATCACGGATGCCCCCACACACGGATCACCAATGCCCCTGCATACGGATGCCCCCACAAATGGGATCACACACGGATGCCCCCCACACACGGATCACCGATGCGGATCACCAATGCCCCTGCCATACGGATGCCCCCACACATGGATCGCCGATACGGATGCCCCCCACACACGGATCACCGATGCCCCTGCACACGGATGCCCCACACATGGATCGCCGATGCCCCCACCCACGGATCACTGATGCCCCTGCACACGGATGCCCCACACATGCATCACTGATACTCCCCACATACAGATCACTGATGCCCACACACGGATCACCGATGCCCCTGCACACGGATGCCCCACACATGGATCGCGGATGCCCCCACACATGGATCACTGATGCCCCCACACGGATCACCAATGCCTTTGCATACGGATGCCCCCACACATGGATCACGGATGCCCCCACACAGGATCACTGATGCCCCCACACACGGATCACCAATGCCCCTGCACATGGATCACCAATGCCCCTGCACACGGATGCCCCACACATGGATCACCAATGCCCCTGCACACGGATGCCCCACACATGGATCACCGATGCCCCCACACTTGGATCGCGGATGCCCCCACACACGGATCACCGATGCCCCCACACACGGATCACCGATGCCCCCCCCACACGGAACACAGAGCGCCTGAGCCCCGTCATTATGAGAACCTTTTTTAAAGGTTTTTTTAAAACCTTTCATTTTTTTCAAACCACAAAGCAAAGCTGCTGAGCCCTCAGTCACGTTCTAGTTCTACAGAGCGCCTCCGTCCTGCAGGCGCGAGCACGCACACCGCCGGCCCTTAACGAGAGGTCCGGGGGCAGACCCGGCCGACCTAGCGCCCGTAAGTACCTCAGAGACCGCTTTAAAAAGCAGAACAAGAAGCCCACTTATCACCTCAGTACTTTCTACACGGAAAGGTGAGGAGGAGCGAGACAGTTTCACGAGAGGGGAGCTGCAAAAGAGATCTGCTGCTTTTCCTTTTCTTTCTCTTTCTCTTTTTTCTTTTGCAACCGGCCGGTGAACCCTGAGCCGTTCTGCGGCGCTGTTCCGCTCCACGCCGAGGAAACATGAGGATCTAAATTCAGTGCTGAACCCGAGCCGCCTCGCTCTCCAGATCCTTCATGTTTCCACCGAGCTAAAAGCCGTCCCTCCTCCGAACACGCGCCCGGCGCCGGGCATGAATAAATCATACACCGAGACTTCCAGAAGAGTTCTCCCCGCCGTAGTGCACGTTCTCCGGAGTGCCGTGCGTAACCGAACATGGCACCGCCCCTCCGTTCCACCCGCTTTCTCCATCTCCCTCTTGCCCTCCTTCCCCCCCACCATCCTTCCATTCCTCAATTCCTTCCCATGAACGTTGGCACGAAGTTGTGTCGTGGCGCCACATGCATCCCACTGCAACTCTCTGTAGATATTTATATCTCACACACACACACACACACACACGCACGCACACACACACACACACACACACACACACACACACACACACACACACACACACCATAACACTCATAAAGCCATGCCCACGCTCGCATGCAAAGGCAGAGAGGAATACGGTTGTATAAAATGCAAAATGGGTCTAACTCCTCGGCTCGGAGACCGGATAGTAAAAAATAAACAAAAACAGGCTCTCGCACACACACACACACACACACACACACACACACACACACACACACACACACACACATTAAAGTAGGTCGACGCATGTTCTGGTAGAATACACACCATCCTGTTCTATTTTAAGTTGGACAACAAGTGTGGCTCTTTGCACAGATTGCTGCTGAGGGCAGGATTCATTTCAGCCCCCTCCCCTGTATGCTTGATAGGGGGCGCTAGTGCTCGTGTCACTTTATGGGTACGTACAAGCTGTAAGAGCGAGCGTCGGCGACGTGTTTCAATGAGAACGTGGAGCTTCGTGGCCGACAGAGGAACATGAGAGCAGCCGGCCCTCGTTTCCTCTGCCTTTTAGCACCAAGATACGGCATGGCTGAGTGTGTGTGTGTGTGTGTGTGTGTGTGTGTGTGTGTGTGTGGGTGTGTGTGTGTGTGTGTGGGTGTGTGTGTGTGTGCAGATCACACAGAACGTGGTCCTGTGATTCCACCTGCAACGCCGACACGTTCAAACATTTCCCGTGAGCAGACTGCTCACTTTAACCAGGTTCACTTCTAATCTTCAGTTTAATTATTTATTATTAATTATTATTGAATTACTATTGAATTATTAATTATTTGTAGTAGGGGTGAGCTGCAATATTCGCTGATTCGACGATTCGATTCGGAGAACCGTAGTCGCCTATGAACCTCATAGTCGAATGTACCATTTTGACCACATGGGGGAGCCCATGGCTGCTGCTAAGCATTAGTTTTTACATGAAATGTCTTTGTTTTCGTTATATATATAGCCTTTTGTCAAATAAAAATCATCCTAATTTCTGTTAATATTTTTTTTTAAGTGATGTGTGCGCTTTAACCCATTTACGGTGCTCTAGAAAAACAAGTAAAATATAAAAAAAAAATCATTTTTTAAAAAACATGCTTATAGCGCCATCTTGTGGTGAAATTTTAACTGATTCGACTATCAGTCGACTATAGGAAAAATCTGACGAATCAGATTCGACTATGAAAATCTTTAGTTGAAGGCACCCCTAATTTGTAGATTCTCATTCAGATGAGCAAAAAATAGATTATCATCTGGACGTCAAGAAAAATACCCACCACGTTATGTATTCATTTCAATTATAAAACATGTAGTTCCGGCCCTTAAATCTGATTGGCTGAGCCGTTTGTCCAGCCGTGACAATATTATTGACAATAATACACACCTCTGACCGCGGTCAATGTGGGTTTCCGCCGCGTTCTCCGGTTTCCTCCCACAGTCCAAGAACATGGATGAAGTCAATTGAGTTTTCCAAATTGCCCCATATGGAGTGTGTCTGTGTGAGTGAATATGTGCCCAGTGATAGATTGGCGCCCTGTCCTGGGTGTATCTGCCCAGCGCCTGAAACGTTCTCCCCTGGATGGACATGGGGAACCCCCCCCCCGCAACCCTAAAAGAGGATAAAGCAGAAGATAATGGATGGACGGAATTCAGCGTTCTTAGAGAGAAGTGACCAGTCAGTGGGTCACATTGCATAAGCTGGGAAAACATCTGACCAGGTGGGCGGAGTCATCGTGTTTTTTTAATACACTCTGTAAATGATTCAGGTGGCCGATTCAGGATGCGCTGGATGTTGTGAACCCCCACGCAGCTTTTCATAGCGTTCTGTAAAAGCGCCGGCTCTGCCGGGGCCCCGAAGCCGCGACTGTGAGCGCGGTGTGGAGCTTAGGGCACTTCCTTCCGTCTGCTGACGGTGCAGGAAAGGCCTGCGCTCCGGCAGGCACAAAGAGCTGCAGCTAATCCTGCTCGGAACGTAGAACGTAGAACGCGTAGAAACACACGGACCACACGGCGTGCCTCCCACAGTCCAAAAACATGCATCAAGTCAATTGAATTCTCCAAATTGCCCCATATAGAGTGTGTGTGTGTCTGTGTGAGTGTGTGCCCAGCGATGGATTGGCGCCCTGTCCTGGGTCTATCTGCCCAGCGCCCGAGACGTTCTCCCCTGGATGGGCGTGGGGAACCCCACCGCGACCCTAATAGAGAATAAAGCGGGAGATAATGAATGAATGAATAAATTACAATGGGGCGGCACGGTGGCTTAGTGTTTAGCATGTTCTCCTCTCAGCGCTAGGGATGCCCGGTTCGAATCCCCATCTGGGTGGAGTTTCCATGTTCTCCCCGTGTCCGTCTGGGTTTCCTCCGGGTTCTCCGGTTTCATCCCACAGTCCAAAAACATGCATCAAGTCAATTGAATTCTCAAAATTGCCCCATATAGAGTGTGTTTGTGTGAGTGAGTGTGTACCCAGCGATGGATTGGCGCCCTGTCCTGGGTGTATCTGCCCAGCGCCTGAGACGTTCTCCCCTGGATGGGCATGGGGAACCCCACCGCGACCCTAATAGAGGATAAAGCGGGAGATAATGAATGAATGAATGAATGAATAAATTACAATGGGGCGGCACGGTGGCTTAGTGTTTAGCATGTTCTCCTCTCAGCGCTAGGGATGCCCGGTTCGAATCCCCATCTGGTATGTAGACGGGATGTCACCAGGCTACGGACAAGGATGGCTGTGGTGTGAGGGGTGAGGGAGGGCCGGAGGCGGTTGATATTTCGGAGATGAAAGTGAGCCGAGCGAGTGACGTTGTTAATGTGTGATTGGAATGATGGAGTACTGTCGAGGATGAATTCGTTCTAGACGCGGAACGGCCGCGTCTCGGTACAGAAGTGCGTGGCGCACTCACGTAGCACCACCACGTCGCATCACTGCGGTACTGAGAGGCATGATGGCATACCCAATAAAGTGGCTGGTGTGTGTAGCCTTTAAATTCGTATCCAAGGCCGCTATTCGCAGAAATACCAAATACATGGCCACCAGAGGGCACAATACAGATACACCCAGGACAGGGCGCCAATCCATCGCTGGGCACACACTCACTCACACACACACTCTATATGGGGCAATTTGGAGAACTCAATTGATTTGATCCATGTTTTTGGACTGTGGGAGGAAACCGGAGAACCCGGAGGAAGCCCACGTGGACACGGGGAGAACATGGAAACTCCACCCAGATGGGGATTGGAACCGGGAATCCCTAGCGCTGAGAGGAGAACGTTCTGTAGTCCGTCTGTTTCTCTACATTCTCGTTAGTCTGCTTTAGTATGTTCATAAACAACGTGATTCTGATGCGGCTCATCTAACACCAAGATTCAGATCATTCAACTCAGGAATCATTTGGAACCCGGAGTTCCGCTTGGCTCCAGTCCTGTTCCATGTGGTTCTACCTCTCATCGCTCTGCGGTCAGATGGATCCCAGCGAATTGGCTCACTGCGGGACGTCCACCCGCTGTCCTAACATGGGTTCGAGTCCAGCAGGAGGACGGCAGTGAGATGAAAGAGCCTGAGGGACCCTGGGTTCCCCTGCTCGTCAGTGTGTCCACCTGTCCGTCAGGCGTCCGAGGGAAACGTTCTGACCCCCGGCAGCTGCAGAGGGTCCGTCGGCTGCCGAGCGGGCCACCGTCGGGGGCCCGTCTGAGCGTAAGGAACGTGTCGGTCTGCGGTCTGAAGGGTACCACGTTCTACATTTGATTATATGACTATTCAACAGACACAACTGACAACTATCCCAACGATGGCTGGGGTTAGAACACAGGGGCAGAACCCCTGGAGCAATGAAGCACCTCCTACCCTAAATCCCATAGAGGCCTCTATAAAGACCCGACTGCTGGACCAATCACAGCGCAGCATCACCTGGAAACAGGATCCAGGCAACACAATATTTACACATCAAAGTCCGGAGTCCTGCATTTATTGTTCTAGGCAAAGCAAATACCTGCCGCGGAACACGCAGATAACATCGCCAACCTTTTCATCAGCTCGGTCCACCTGTTATTTATTAACCCTTCCCGTGTTCATGTCCCAGCACGTGGAACGGTACCGGTACAGAACCTTCCTCTTAATCCTCTACTAGGGTCGCGGGGGGGTTCCCCATGCACATCCAGGGGAGAACGTCTCGGGCGCTGGGCAGATAGACCCAGGACAGGACACCAATCTATCACTGGGTACGCACTCACTCACACACACACTCTATATGGGGCAATTTGGAGCATTCCATTGACCTCGATCCATGTTTTTGGACTGTGGGAGGAAACCGGAGAATCCGGAGGAAACCCATGTGGACACGGGGAGAACATGGAAACTTCACCCAGATTGGGATTCGAACCGGGAATCCCTAGGCGAACGTTCTAACCACCAAGGCACTGTCACGCCCACAAACGAACGCTATATGGGACAATTTTGGAGAATTCAATTCACCTTGATCCATGTTTTTAGACTGTGGGAAGAACCTGGAGAACCCGGAGGAAACCCATGCGGACACGGGGAGAACATGGAAACTTCACCCAGATTGGGATTCCAACCAGGAGTGAGGTGAATGTCCAAAAACAAGGACTCAAGGTCAATTGAATGCTCTAAATTGCCCCATATAGAGTGTGTTTGTGAGTGAGTGTGTGCCCAGCGATAGATTGGCGTCCTGTCCTGGGTGTATCTGCCCAGCGCCCGAAATGTTCCCCCCCTGGATGGACATAAGGAACCCCAAAATCTGGGTGGAGTTTCCATGTTCTCCCTGTATCCATGTGGGTTTCATCCGGGTTCTCCGGTTTCATCCCACAGTCCAAAAACATGGACTTAAGGTCAATTGAATTCTCCAAATTGCCCCATATAGAGTGTGTCTGTGTGAGTGAGTGTGTGCCCAGTAATAGATTGGTGTCCTGTCCTGGGTGTATCTGCCCAGTGCCCGAAACGTTCTCCCCTGGATGTGTGGCATGGGGAACCCCCCCCCCCCCTTCAACCCTAGTAATGGATAAAGTAAAAGATAATGAGTGAATGATATTCAGAGCAACGATTGCAGATTAAATGATGATTTTGAAGCAGAAGGCCCGGCGCATCGATTCGGTAGAACTCGGTTCTCTCAGAGACGGCGTGGAGGACGGCGGGATGGGAGTGATATTCTGAGCACGTGGCGGAACGCTGTACGTGTGTGACGAAAGCAATTGAGCCTGCGGCACGACTCTGCTGCATTGGAGGCCCTGCGTTTGAGCCACGAGGGTAAAACGATTCACCATGGCAACCCATCAAACACCCGAGCCCTCGGCTTCAGCACAAACACCTGATCCATTAAACACCTGAATACAGGATCTGAACTCATCCTCATCCTCATTTACCTGCACAGCGTTATCCAACACACACACACACACACACACACACACACACACACACACACACACACACGCACACGCACGGCCTGTTGCCTAGCAATGCAGGGACGGGGGCACATGTTTTTCAGAACCTGACACAGCGAGAGAAAAACAGAAAGAGAGGGAAAGATACTGAAGAGCGGGACAGAAGAGTGGACTGTTAAAAACCAGAGAGTGTGTGAGAGAGCGAGAGTGTGTGTGTGTGTGAGAGAGAGTGTGTGTGTGTGTGTATATGTATGTGTGTGTTTCTGAGTTTGTGTATATGTGTGTGTGTGTGAGTGTGTGAGTGTGAGAGTGTGAGAGTGTGTGTGTGTGTGAGAGAGTGTGTATATGTATGTGTGTGTGAGTGTGTGTGAGAGAGTGTGTATATGTGTGTGTGTGTGTGTGTGTGTGTGTGAGAGAGAGTGTGTATATGTATGTGTGTGTGTGTGTGTGTGTGAGTGTGTGTGTGTGTGTGTGTGTGTGTGTGTGTGTGAGAGAGTGTGTATATGTGTGTGTGTGTGTGTGTGTGAGAGAGTGTGTATATGTGTGTGTGTATGTGTGTGAGAGAGTGTGTATATGTGTGTGTGTGTGTGTGTGTGAGAGAGTGTGTATATGTATGTGTGTGTGTGTGTGTGTGAGTGTGTGTGTGAGAGTGTGTATATGTGTGTGTGTGTGTTTGTGTGAGAGAGTGTGTATATGTGTGTGTGTGTTTGTGAGAGAGTGTGTATATGTGTGTGTGTGTGTGTGTGTGTGTGTGTGTGTGTGAGTGTGTGTGTGAGAGAGTGTGTATATGTGTGTGAGAGAGTGTGTATATGTGTGTGTGTGTGTGTGAGTGTGAGTGTGTGTGAGAGAGTGTGTATATGTGTGTGTGTGTGTGTGTGAGAGAGTGTGTATATGTGTGTGAGAGAGTGTGTATATGTGTGTGTGTGTGTGTGTGAGTGTGAGTGTGTGTGAGAGAGAGTGTGTATATGTGTGTGTGTGTGTGTGTGTGTGTGAGAGAGTGTGTATATGTGTGTGTATGAGTGTGTGTGTGTGTGTGTGTATGTGTATGTATGTGTGTGTGAGTTTCTGAGTGTGTGTATATGTATGTGTGTGTGTGAGTGTGAGAGAGTGTGTATATGTGTGTGTGTGTGTGTGTGAGAGTGTGTATATATGTGTGTGTGTGTGTGTGTGAGAGAGTGTGTATATGTATGTGTGTGTGTGTGTGAGAGAGTGTGAGAGAGCGTGTATATGTGTGTGTGTGTGTGTGTGTGTGTGAGAGAGTGTGTATATGTGTGTGTGTGTGTGTGTGTGTGTGTGAGAGAGTGTGTATATGTATGTGTGTGTGTGTGTGTGAGTGTGTGTGAGAGAGCGTGTATATGTGTGTGTGTGTGTGTGTGTGTGTGTGTGTGTGTGTGTGTGTGGATCTATTCTCACTACAGTCCATTCGTGCCCTTGGTTTCACCTCATGTACACACCGTGTTCGTTCCTCAAACCCGAGCCAAGAGGGACGACCAATCAGAGATGGAGGTCTTGCTGAGATGCTGGACTATGTTAGGACTACGTTAGGACTATGTTCTCCATCAGTGGAGTACCTTCACGATGCAGGACGTGCAACAGAACACACTTCGAGTACTCTGTCTGTCTGTTGTTAGTTTTTAAAGGGGATGTCTGTTGATTGTCATTTGAAAAGCAACACTCGTTGGTTCCGGTCCTTAAATCTGATTGGCTGAGCCGTCTGTCTCTCAGTGCCATTGTTGACAATAACACACCTCTGAGCGCTTCACGTTCGTATCAATCCGTCACATACGACACATTTTGTCCCCGGTGTCTTTTATAAACAGCGTCCTGTAAATCGCTCACTAGATGGCAGTATTTGATCGTTACAGAAACCGGAATCCTGTTACTCAGTGATCAGCTTTCACTTTAAAAACCGGACAATATTACACAGAACCAGAGTAACACATTTTAGAATCGCTGCAGAGACCAATCAGAGCAGCCTGCGTTATTACGTTAGAACTGTAAATCAGAACCGCACGGTGGCTTAGTGGTTAGCATGTTCTCCTCTCAGCACTAGGGATTCCCGGTTCCGAATTCCAATCTGGGTGGAGTTTCCATGTTCTCCCCGTATCCACGTGGGTTTCCTCCGGGTTCTCCGGTTTGCTCCCACAGTCCAAAAACATGGATCAAGTCAATTGAGTTCTCCAAATTGCCCCATATAGAGTGTCTGTGTGAGTGAGTGTGTGCCAAGAGATAGATTGGTGTCCTGTCCTGGGTCTATCTGCCCAGCGCCCGAAACGTTCTCCCCTGGATGCTTTAATAATAATAGGGTGGCACGGTGGCTTAGTGGTTAGCATGTTCTCCCCGTGTCCTTGTAAGTTCTCCGGTTTCCTCCCACAGTCCAAAAACATGGATCAAGGTCAATTGAGTTCTCCAAATTGCCCCATATAGAGTGTCTGTGTGAGTGAGTGTGTGCCAAGTGATAGACTTGGCGTCCTGTCCTGGGTCTATCTGCCCAGCGCCCGAGACGTTCTCCCCTGGATGCTTATAATAATAATAATAGGGCGGCACGGTGGCTTAGGGGTTAGCATGTTCTCCCCGTGTCCTCGTAGGTTCTCCGGTTTCCTTTCACAGTCCAAAAACATGGCTTAGTGGTTGGCATGTTCTCCTCTCAGCACTAGGGATTCCCGGTTCGAATCCCAATCTGGGTGGAGTTTCCATGTTCCCCCCCGTGCCCACGTGGGTTTCCTCCGGGATCTCCGGTTTCCTCCCACAGTCCAAAAACATGGATCAAGGTCAACTGAATTCCCCAAATTGCCCCATATAGAGTGTGTTTGAGTGAGTGAGTGAGTGAGTGTGTGTCCAGTGATAGACTGGCGTCCTGTCCTGGGTGTATCTGCCCAGCGCCCGAAACGTTCTCCCCTGGATGCTTATAATAATAATAATAGGGCGGCACGGTGGCTTAGTGGTTAGCATGTTCTCCCCTTGTCCTTGTAGGTTCTCCGGTTTCCTTTCACAGTCCAAAAACATGGATCAAGTCAATTGAGTTCTCCAAATTGCCCCATATAGAGTGTGTCTGTGTGAGTGAGTGTGTGTCCAGAGATAGATCGGCGTCCTGTCCTGGGTCTATCTGCCCAGCGGCCGAAACGTTCTCCCCTGGGTGCTTATAATAATAATAATAGGGCGGCACGGTGGCTTAGTGGTTAGCATGTTCTCCCCGTGTCCTCGTAGGTTCTCCGCTTTCCTCCCACAGTCCAAAAACATGGATCAAGTTCAATTGAGTTCTCCAAATTGCCCCATATAGAGTGTGTTTGTGTGAGTGAGTGTGTGCCCAGCGATAGATTGGCGTCCTGTCCTAGGTGTATCTGCCCAGCGCCCGAAACGTTCTCCCCTGGATGGGCATGGGGAACCCCCCCCCCCCCCCCCGCAAACCCTAGTAGAGGATAAAGCAGATAATGGACGGATGGACATTCTAACTGTAAACGGTGCCACTGTAACACCTGATGTTTTCATGTCTGAATAAATTTCCCAGAATGCTTCACTGTAATGTTGGCGTGTCTCTGCAGCGTGTGTGAGCTCGCAGTTTCCACATTTAACTCCTGCACCGGGGACGGCGGAGCTGCAGGCTTCCAGCCCATTTTCCTTGCTCCAGTTTCTTGCTAAAGAGGAAAGTGGGTGCAGTGGGTCATGTGACACAAATCTCCGACTGCAGAACAAGCCCGTCTGGCTGCGAGGTTCCGCCCCACTCGCACGAAGAACTGAACCTGAAAACGGGCAACTAAACCTACGAATCGCAGATCAGCCACCTAAAGGGGTGCCGCTGAGGATCGTGAAGGTTCCCAAGTCTCGAGTGTAGCACTCTAGAATAAACATCTCATAGAACAAACAGTAAGAACATAAAGCGCGAGGAGTCGGCCTCACGTGCCACGCTTTCCGTAAACAATTTAAAAGCACAGGGTAAGGGGTGGGGTCAAGCAGATCGTTTCGGACCAATCAGGGCCGCTCCCGCTGCCATCCGACGCTCCGGGGCATTCAGACTCGTTATACAGGCTGTTAGTGGTTTTATTGGGTTGCAACTTTTAACGACTTTGCAAAAATGCTTTTGTTCTCTCGTATGCTGCTATTGTGATTTGGGAATGTTTGTTGTGCAACAAAAAAAAAAAAAAAAAAAAAAAAAAAAAAAAAAAAAAAAAAACGACACCAGATGCGGCGCTCACCATTTTAACCGCTTCGGATACGAACAACTGATAATTACGCAATTACACGGCGCAAAAGAAGCTTCTGAACTTTGCCGCTCTTTTACGAGAACGAGGTCAGGTGACACCTGCGTCGCGTGCACGCCGCTGCGAGAACTCGACGTCGGAGAACGTACTCTCCGGCGAGAACACGCGAGTGACGTAGACTTTAAGAACTTGTGTCGACATGTCATGAAGCTTATGCATCGGTCTGATGAGCGTACGCCAAACGGCCAAATCCAAATATTTGGGATTCACCGAACGATAAGACAAGAAATTCCACTGCCGTGTCACCTGACCCAACAGCCCTTAGAACCCGTGAGGGAACACTAAACAGACAAAGGTATTGAGATCGACCTCTGAAGAAATGTGTTTATTAAAAACAAAAGTAACAGCTCGCTTAGTAACAGGTTTCCGGTTTCTCTCAAATAATGCCATGTAGTGGGCAAATTACAGATCGCAGTTTATTATAAGCATCGTATTGTATATCACGCATTGAGAGTAATGTGACGCAGTCAGAGGTGTGTGTTATTGTCAATAATATAACAGCTGGACAAACGGCTCAGCCAATCAGATTAACCACACACACCTCTGACTGCTTCACATTCGTATCAATGCATGATGTTCAATACGATGCTTTTTATAAACTGCGCTCTGTAATTTGCCCACTAGATATTTCTAGAGAAACCGGAAACCTGTTATTAAGCGAGCAGCGTTCACTTCAAAAACCGACCTAGATTATGTGGCGGAGGACCGGATTATTAACGGTTTTGCTTTTAATGAACACATTTCTTCAGAGGTCGGTCTCAATACCTTTGTCTGTTTAGTGTTCCCTCTGCCAATCAGATTAAGGAGCGGAACTATATGTTTTTTAAGTTCAAGCAATTTTTAAGTGGTAGCACATTTTCAACAACAAGACAACAAATTCCAACAGCCCTTAGAACCCGTGAGGGAACACTAAATAGACAAAGGTATTGAGACCGACCTCTGAAGAAATGTGTTCATTAAAATCAAAACCGTTAATAATCCGGTCCTCCGCCACATAATCTAGGCCGGTTTTTGAGGTGAACGCTGCTCGCTTAGTAACAGGTTTCCGGTTTCTCTCAAATAATGCCATGTAGTGGGCAAATTACAGAGCGCAGTTTATTATAAGCATCGTATTGTACAGTGGGTTGCAAAAGTATTCATACCCCTTGAACTTTTCCATATTTTGTCACATTACAACCACAAACATAAATATATTTCACTGGAATTTAATGTGAAAGACCAACACAAAGTGGTATACAATTGTGAAGTGGAAGGAAAATTATACATGAATCAACATTTTTTTTACAAATAAAAAACTGAAAAGTGCGACGTGCAAAAGTATTCAGCCCCCTTTTCCCTGAGTGCAACCAATTGCATTCAGAAGTTGCCTGATGAGTGCTAATGACTCAAAAGGGTCCACCTGTGTGTAATCTAATCTCAGTACAAATACAGCTGCTCCGTGACGGCCTCAGATGTTGGTTAAGAGAATATTGGGGAGCAAACAGCATCATGAAGTCCAAAGAACACACCAGACAGGTTAGGAATATGGTTTTGGAGAAGTTTAAAGCAGGCTTAGGTTATAAAAAGATTTCCAAAGCTTTGAACATCTCACGGAGCACTGTTCAATCCATCATCCGGAAATGGAAAGAGTATGGCACCACAGTAAACCTGCCAAGACAAGGCCGTCCACCTAAACTTACAGGCCGAACAAGGAGATCACTGATCAGAGAGGCAGCCAAGAGGCCCATGGTGACTCTGGATGAAATGCAGAGAGCCACAGCTCAGGTGGGGAAACTGTCCACAGGACAACAATTAGTCGTGCACTACACAAATGTGGTCTTTATGGAAGAGTGGCAAGGAGAAAGCCATTGTTAAAAGAAAACCATAAGAAGTCCCGTTTGCAGTTTGCCAGAAGCCATGTTGAGGACACAGCAAACATGTGGAAGAAGGTGCTTTGGTCAGACGAGACCAAAATTGAACTTTTTGGCCACAATGCAAAACGCTATGTGTGGCGGAGAAATAACACTGCACATCACTCTGAAAACACCATCCCCAATGTCAAATATGGTGGTGGCAGCATCATGCTCTGGGGGTGCTTCTCTTCAGCAGGGACCGGGAAGTTGGTCAAAGTTGATGGGAAGATGGATGGAGCCAAATACAGGGCAATCTTGGAAGAAAACCTGTTGGAGTCAGCAAAAGATTTGAGACTGGGGCGGAGGTTCACCTTCCAGCAGGACAACGACCTAAACATAAAGCCAGAGCTACAATGGAGTGGTTTTAAAAAAAATAATATTCATGTGTTAGAATGGCCCAGTCAAAGTCCAGACCTAAACCCAATTGAGAATTTGTGGCAAGATCTCAAAACTGCTGTTCACAAACGCTCTCCATCCAATCTGACTGAGCTTGAGCTGTTTTGCAAGGAGGAATGGGCAAGAATTTCAGTCACTAGATGTGCAAAGCTGGTGGAGACATACCCTAAAAGACTTGCAGCTGTAATTGCAGCAAAAGGTGGCTCCACAAAGTATTGACTCAGGGGGGCTGAATACTTTTGCACGTCGCACTTTTCAGTTTTTTATTTGTAAAAAAAATGTTGATTCATGTATAATTTTCCTTCCACTTCACAATTGTATACCACTTTGTGTTGGTCTTTCACATTAAATTCCAGTGAAATATATTTATGTTTGTGGTTGTAATGTGACAAAATATGGAAAAGTTCAAGGGGTATGAATACTTTTGCAACCCACTGTATATCACGCATTGATTGTAATGTGACGCAGTCAGAGGTGTGTGTTATTGTCAATAATATAACAGCTGGACAAACGGCTCAGCCAATCAGATTAAGAAGCGGAACTATATGTTTTTTAAGCTCAAGCAATTTTTAAGTGGTAGCACATTTTCTACAACAAGACAACAAATTCCAACAGCCCTTAGAACCCGTGAGGGAACACTAAACAAACAAAGGTATTGAGACCTCTGAAGAAATGTGTTTATTAAAAGCCAAACCGTTAATAATCCGGTCCTCCGCCACATAATCTAGGCTGGTTTTTGAAGTGAACGCTGCTTGCTTAATAACAGGTTTCCGGTTTCTCTAGAACTTTCTAGTGGGCAAATTACAGAGCGCAGTTTATAAAAAGCATCGTATTGAACATCATGCATTGATACGAATGTGAAGCAGTCAGAGGTGTGTGTTATTGTCAATAATATAACAGTTGACAAACGGCTCAGCCAATCAGATTAAGGAGCGGAACTATATGTTTTTTAAGTTCAAGCCATTTTTAAGTGATAGCACATTTTCAACAAGATAACAAAAGCCATTGCCGTGTCACCTGACCCAACAGCCCTTAGAACCCGTGAAGGAACACTAAACAGACAAAGGTATTGAGACCGACCACTAAAGAAATGTGTTCATTAAATGTAAAATCGTTAATAATCCGGTCCTCCGCCACATAATCTAGGCCGGTTTTTGAAGTGAACGCTGCTCGCTTAGTAACAGGTTTCCGGTTTCTTGAATGATTAAATGATAGTGGGAAAATTACAGATCGCAGTTTATTATAAGCATTGATAGTAATGTGAAGCAGTCAGAGGTGTGTGTTATTGTCAATAATGTCACGACTGAACAAACGGCTCAGCCAATCAGATTAATGGGCCGGAACTATGCGTTTTATAAGTTTAAGCAATTTTCAAGTGATAGCACATTTTCTACAACAAGACAACAAATTCCACTGCCGTGTCACCTGACCCAACAGCCCTTAGAACCCGTGAGGGAACACTAAACAGACAAAGGTATTGGGACCGACCTCTGAAGAAATGTGTTTATTAAAAGCAAAACCGTTAATAATCTAGGTCGGTTTTTGAGGTGAACGCTGCTCGCTTAGTAACAGGTTTCCGGTTTCTCTCAAATAATGCCATGTAGTGGGAAAATTACAGAGCGCAGTTTATAAAAAGCATCGTATTGAACATCATGCATTGATATGAATGTGACGCAGTCAGAGGTGTGTTATTGTCAATAATGTCACGACTGGACAAACGGCTCAGCCAATCAGATTTAAAGACCGGAACTATGCCTTTTATAAATTTTCAATTGATGGTACATTTTCAGTAAGCAGCTTTACGGTGTTATGAGCCTAAACCGCCGAAGAACAAGACAAGTTGTTGTTTTTTAAGGGGGCGGCATGGAGGCTTAGTGGTTGGCATGTTCTCCCCTCAGCGCTAGGGATTCCCAGTTCGAATCCCAAACTGGGTAGAGTTTCCATGTTCTCCCCGTGTCCGCGTGGGTTTCCTCCGGGTTCTCCGGTTTCCTCCCACAGTACAAAAACATGGATGAAGGTCAATTGAATTCGCCAAATTGCCCCATATAGAGTGTGTTTGTGTGTGGGTGCGAGTGAGTGTATACCCAGCAATAGATTGGCGAGTGTAAAACGTCCGAAACGTTCTCCCCTGGACAGGCATGGGGAACCCCCCGCGACCCTAATACAGGATAAAGTGGAAGATAATGGATGGATGTTTATTAAGGAAAAAACCTTGTGAGGACCGAGGCTCAGTTGCTGCTGTTGACGGGTAACGTGATGCTGAAGCGCAGGGTGGCCTTGTTTATTTCGGGAACGGGACACCCGTCAGTGATCGTGAGAACGTGTGTAACAGTAGATCATGAACAAAGCAGTGGGCGGAGCTATGGCATCCAGACAGACCCGTTTCTTGCCTTTAAAGAAGTAGCTTACAGATCTCAAGTTGTAGTTCAGCTTGTGGTAATCTGTCTCGGGTTCCACCAGCACTCCCATCAGAACCCACGAGCACCGCTGTCCTTACGTGTTCCATCCGAAACGCCGGAGATCGCACTACTGGCTTTGAAATGTACAAACGTTTGGACACGCCTCCTTTGTCGCTTCATTTATTGTCCGTGTTCTCCCGTAAGAAAGGACTATGTAGTTCTATAATTGGATTCTGTAGTCCATCTGTTTGTGCTCTACAGTTCATACTGTGTACGTCCTCTAATGTACTCGGTTCTAATGGTCAGAACCCCAATAGGACCACCACAGAGCAGGGGTTATTTGGTTGGGGGGGTTATTCCCCCCAACCAAATGACCACCACAGAGCAGGGGGTTATTATGGTTGGGGGGGAGAAATAAAAATACTCTGCTGCACTGAGCAATCAAAGGTTTGTGCCCAAGGAACCAGCATTGTGACCTGAAGGTCCACGGTTCGATTCCCGGTCCCACCAAGTACCCCTGAGCCAGGCAGCCCACCACTCCGGACAGTGCGTGTGTGTGTGTGTGTGTGTGTGTGTGTGTGTGTGTCACAACACTTGCTCAAGGGTACGTTACGCATAGTCACCCCTTGGTGGGAGCAGGAATCCAACGGGGGAACTTTAGGTAGCAGGGCTGGTTTCTTAATGCCCCCCCGTACGACTGACCCTCACAAAATATACAACTAAACTTCATCCCTAATTAATTCAGCTTGTGAAGTATGAAATTTGCACACACACACACACACACTCAAATACACACACACAAACACACACACACAAATACACACACATGCAAACACACACAAACACACATACACAAATACACACACATGCAAACAAACACATACACGCACACACACACACAAACGCACACGTGTGTGCTCGCACACACACTCAAACATACATACACACACAAACACACACACACATGCATATGTGTGTGAGTACACACACACACAAACGCACACACACACGCACACAATCCCGCACACACACACAAATACACACATACACACAAACACACATACAAACAAATACACACACATGCAAACAAACACATACACACACACACACACATGCACACACACACACAAACGCACACACACTCAAACATACATACACACACAAACACACACACACATGCATATGTGTGTGAGCACACACACACACACAAACACACGTGCGCACACACACGCACACAATCACGCACACACAAACATGGAAACACACATACACACACACAAACACAAACACACACACACACATGCACACACAAACATGGAAACACACATACACACACAGACAGACACAAACACATTAACACAAACATACACACACGCACACACAGACACACAAACGCACACACACATGCATATGCACACACACACACAAACACACGTGCGCACACACACGCACACAATCACGCACACACAAACATGGAAACACACATACACGCACAGACAGACACAAACACATTAACACAAACATACATACACGCACGCAGACACACACACACACACGTGCGCACACACACGCACACAATCACACACACACAAACATGGAAACACACACATACACGCACAGACAGACACAAACACATTAAAACAAACATACACACACGCACACACACAAACACACTCGATTCTTTAAGCCAACGATTCGATTATTTTCGATACTTAAGAATTCCCCACAATACGATTCAATTTGATTTCTTTTAGGTCAGCGTGCATGTTGTAGGTGAAAACCCGAACACATTATCCTCACACACACACACACACACACACACACACACACACACCGGTGTAAATTGGAGCCTTCATGACGATTCAATATCGATTCTTCAAGCCAGCAATGCAAACCTTTTAAGCAGACACACAGACAAACAGATGAAGCTAATATGGGGGGACGGGGGACAGGGGGGACAGGGGGACGGGGGGACAGTTACGTTTTGATGTTTTATATTGTAATGACATCCAGATAAGCGATGCAGCTCAGTATCTGAATCAATCCGCATCCGGACCGCAATCCCTGGAAAGCCGGCTCACGAGGCCTTTTAACCCGCGGCGCAGGAACACGGCGGTTTCACCAGAGAGCGCCGCAACTCGTTGCTTAGCGACAGATAAACACGACAGGGGCGCAGATCACGGACGGGTTCTGCACCTCATCAGGGAAGCAAAGTTTCGGCTTTAACGTTCTGTACTGTCCCGGCTTTAGTTGTGGGGTTGCTGAACGGTGGCAGGCGGCGTTTGGGGGGGCGGCTGCGTGACGGACAGCAGTCGCTGGAGCGGGAGACGGCGGCTGTAAACAGGACCGGTGGAGGAAACCTGAGCCCTCGCGGTAAAATGAGAGCAAACCGGCTCCATTATCCTCCCTCACTCCTGATGGAGCCGCGGTGCTGCGGGTGGGGGTGCTGTTGGAACACACACTGCACTGAGGGTGGGGGTGGGGGTGGGGGGTGTGCGCTGGGCAATGCGTTGCAGCACAGCTGCTGAGTGGGTAGTGTAGTGTAGTGTAGTAGTGTGTGTGGTGTGTGTGGTGTGGTGTGTGTGTGTGGTGTGGTGTGGTGTGGTGTGTGACGGCAGAGGCGGATGTGTGTTTTGTGTACACCGAGTACGAGCGCTGGATTTCTGAGATTCTGTATGAATTAAAGAACTAATTTAATAAATTAATTAATAATTAATAAATAAATAAATAAAAAAGAGCGTGGAGGAGCAGTTTAGAACACTGGAACTGAGAGCACACCGGAACCAATCCTCTGATCGGAAAATGCGCATCCTCTCCCACACACACAAACACGCACACATACAAATACACACACACACACACACACATATATATATATATACGCAAACACGCACACATACAAACACACACACACACACACACACACACACACACACATATATATATATATATATATATATATATATATATAATATACGCATATATACAAATACACACACACACACACACATACACATATGCAAACACGCACACATACAAACACACACACACACACACATATATATATATATATATATACAAACACACACACACACACACACACACACATACAGTACATATATATACACAAACACACACACATACAAACACACACACACACACACACACACACACATATATATATATATACACAAACACGCACACATACAAATACACACACACACACACACACACACACACACACACATATATATATACACAAACACGCACACATACAAATACACACACACACAAATACACACACACACATATACATACACACACAAACACACAAACATGCACACACAAATACACACACATCTTTTACAACTCTGACACATTCACACACACAAATACTTCCGCTTATATCCTCTATTATATATATATATATCATATGCCCATCCAGGGGAGAGAACGTTTTGGGCGCTGGGCAGATACACCCAGGACAGGACACCAATCTATCACTGGGCACACACTCACTCACACATACACACTCTATATGGGGCAATTTGGAGAACTGAATTGACTTGATCCATGTTTTTGGACTGTGGGAGGAAACCGGAGAACCCGGAGGAAACCCACACGGACACGGGGAGAACATGGAAACTCCACCCAGATGGGGATCCGAACCGGGAATCCCTAGCGCTGAGAGGAGAACGTGCTAACCACTAAGCCACCGTGCCGCCCAACTGAGAATTATTATTGTTTTAATTCGATTAGATTCTAAGTTAATTCTATGTTTAAACTCTAGAACCCGTACTCTCTATGTGGCACGTCTGTGTTACATCATGCTCATGTGAACCTTCAGCCACTCGCAGGGTTATTAGGAACTCATTTGTAACCAACCAAACAATGGGGAGGTTCTCAGGGAGCTCAGACCCCCCCCCCCCCCCCCCCCCCCCACACACACACACACACACACACACACTCTTCAGACTTTGGCTGGTGCATGAGGCCTAAGCACGTCTCCAGATCAGCGTTTCCAGCTCTCGGTTCCGAAGCTTTCGGCCGACCTCCAGCGTACAGTACGGCATTTATACCTCACAAAGAACTCTGTGTTCTAGCTTGGCCACGCGGGGCGATGGGGGGGGGGGCGGGGGGCTCCCGAAAGTGCAGCGTTCGGGGTTAAAGGGGGCAGGACGGTTAGAGAGAGGTCAGAGGGTGACCCTCGGGGGCGGAGACTGAGTCTGTTTGGGATCGTTCTAGAATGAAGTGAATTAGAATCCCATTCTCAGAATCCAATCTGCCCTTTCCGATTTCTGAAACTATAAATCAACATTAACACAACATTAGTACAACCATAACTGTAATTACAAACCAAAACAAAGCCCTTAATTATAACCCCTTTAATGTCTCATCATTATCTACTGATGATTTTATCACATGGATAATAGTATGGATGCCCAGCGATGGATTGGCGCCCTGTCCTGGGTCTATCTGCCCAGCGCCCGAGACGTTCTCCCCTGGATGGGCATGGGGAACCCCAACGCGACCCTAATAGTGGATAAAGCGGGAGATGATGGATGGATGGACAATAGTATGGAGTCACATACACATGAAAACCCCCAGGAGCTTTTAGAACGTCTTATTCGGAGTTGGTCTTTAGTCGCAGGACGTCTCTAGACACAGTTAGAACCGCTTTCATTCATATGGGAAGGAGTTCTACAAGACGGTGGAGGGTGACGGGAGGTCAGACAGTGACCGTGATGTGAAAAAGATCAAAGACACAAATCTCCATTCTAGTTTGTCCTGAATTTCCCCCATTGTGGGACCAATAAAGGATTATCTCGTTTTATCTTCTCGTTTTCCCCCTTGCATTATCTTAATAATATATAATATAATATCTCGTATTATCTTATCTCGTTTCACCTTATCTCGTTTTACCTTGCTTTTTCTTATCTCGTTTTATCCCATATTGTTTTATCTCATCTTATCTTGTTTTATCTTATCTCATTTAAATTTATCCAATTTTTTCCCATATTTTTTACCTTATCTTATCTGGTTTTATCTTATCTCATTTAACCTTATCTCGTTTTATCCCATTTTGTTTTATCTTATCTCGTTTTATCTTGTCTCGTTTTATCTTACCTCGTTTTACCTCGTTTCCTCTTATCTTGTTTCATCTTATCTCGTTTTACCTTGCTTTATCTTATGTCGTTTTATCTGATCTCGTTTTATCCTATATTGTTTTATCTTATCTTATCTCGTTTTACCTTGCTTTATCTTATGTCGTTTTATCCCGTTTTATCTTATCTCGTTTTATCCTATATTGTTTTATCTTATCTCGTTTTACCTTGCTTTATCTTATGTCGTTTTATCTCGTTTTATCTTATCTCATTTAACCTTATCTCGTTTTATCCCATATTGTTTTATCTTCTCTAGTTTTTTTATCTTCTCATTTTATCTTACCTCGTTTCATCTTATCTTGTTTCATCTTATCTCGTTTTACCTTGCTTTATCTTATCTCGTTTTATCCTATATTGTTTTATCTTATCTTATCTCGCTTTATCTTATGTCGTTTTTTCCCGTTTTATCTTATGTCATTTTATCCTATATTGTTTTACCTTATCTTATCTCATTTTATCTTAACTCATTTTATATTATCTCGTTTTTTATTCAGGTGACTGACTAATCTGTGGCCGCAGCCACTGACGCTCAAAGCATGACGCTGATTGGTTTAAGGATCAGGTTTAAGGTTCTTGCACACGTTCCACGTTAAAGAACGGAACGTGAAACGCTAACCCACATGTAAAAATGGTGAGGGACGGGAGCGTCCCTCCACAGAGTCCTACTGTACGCACAAAGCCTCCACTGGGAGCTCTGTGGTCGGTCTCCTGGTTTTGGGTTCCTCGAGTTCTTGCTGGCGCCCGATGAATCGGGAGAAGTGGGACGAGTGGCGAGCGAGTCGGATCACCTGGACGAGGCGGGACCGTGGGCTCGCCGCTTCATCCCGCCGTCCAAAACCTTCCCGAATGAGGTCAGCACGGCGCCACTGGACTACGGCCACCTCCCACAATCCTCAATGCCCCGTGGTCCGACTCGGAACCGCCCCTTTCCGACATGGGCCCGATTCTGGAGGTCTTTCTGGTTCTCTCTCACGCAGATTCCCACTAGCAGAGTATTGCATAACAGAAGGGGGGGGGGGGTGCGGGGCCTCAGCCTGTTCTTGGGAAACAAAAGGCAGAGCCAGAAGCGTTCTCCGTCTGAGCAGAGGGCCTCATTCATATGCTGATCCTGAACCATGTGTGCACTGAGGGCGGCCTGAACTGGAACCAATCTCCCTGTCTGTCTCTCTCTCCACATTAACAGGTTTCTTAAACAGGAAGCACGTGTTCTGCTGGTTGCTTAGTTACAGAGAACACACTGAATGAGGAATGAATGAGTGAGGGATATGTACCGACGGATCAAACCCGATCGGGATGTGAAGCCTGGTGTTCGTGTCGTTGTTAGAAGGGTTTCTGTTTGTTATTTGTCCACAGAAACAGAGAGCCGACACGTTCCAAGAACCGAGAGACCAGCAGGAGATTCAAAACGGATTAGTACGAGCTTGTTCGATCTTTAACAGGGAGTTTGGGTCCTTAAATCTAAGAACGCAGGGTTGGGGTCGGAACACAGGGTTAGGGGCATGGACACTGGTTAAGGGGCACGGACACTGGTTTAGGGGTCCGAACACAGGGTTAGCGGTCAGAACACGGGTTGGGATGAAAACACTTGGATGGGGTCTGAACACAGGGTTGGGAAAACAAAGTTGGGAACACAGGGTTAGGGGTCTAAACACAAAGTTGGGACAGGAACACAGGGTTGGGAACACAGGGTTATGGGTCTGAACACAGGGTTAGGGGTCTGAACACAGGGTTGGGAACACAGGGTTATGGGTCTGAACACAGGGTTGGGAACACAGGGTTGGAGCAGGAACACAGGGTTAGGGGTATGAACAAAGGGTTAGGGGTCAGAACACAGGATTGGGAACACAGGGCTAGGGGTCAGAACACAGGGTTGGGGTCAGAACACTGGGTTAGGGATCTGAATACTGCGTTAGGGATCTGAACACAGAGTTGGAAACACAGGGTTAGGGGTCTGAACACAGGGTAAGGAATCAAAACACAGGGTTAGGGATCTGAACACAGAGTTGGGGACACAGGGTTAAGTGGTCAGAACACAGGGTTGGGAACACAGAGTTTGGATCATAATACTGGGTTGGGGTAGGAACACAGGGTTAGGGTTCTGAACACGGGGTTAGGGTTCTGAACACGGGGTTAGAGTTCTGAACACGGGGTTAAAGTTCTGAACACAGGGTTAGGGTTCTGAACACAGGGTTAGAGTTCTGAACACAGGGTTAGGGTTCTGAACACAGGGTTGGCCATACAGCGTTTCTAGAGAAATAAGATGTTATGGGTTCTACTTCAGGACCCAGACTGGTAATATTAGTAAACCTGGGATTTGAACCTACAACCTTCAGTCTGATGTTGTTTGGAGCCACGAGGTCGAAGGCCAGGCATAAAACAGCACAGATGTTCTTTAAAATAAAGAAACCGTGTTCTTGTGGACGCAGCCTCGAACCGTATTTCCAGACTTTTCCATACGCTGGAACCCTGACCTCATCTGGACCTCATCCAGAAAAGCTGGACACCAGAAGGTAAACATCTGAACGAGCTGGTCCTGAATACAAAACAGTTAGTACCCCGCGGTTCCGCAGCACAGATGCATTACCGACCCACAGAACCGACCCGAGAACGCGAGCGGGTAACGTTTCCATTACGGGAAGACAAAACCAAACACACAAACAGAAACGTCTAACCCAACAAACGCTTTCAAAACCTCCCAAGATAAGGTCTGGACTTCCGTAATTAAAACCGCGTCAGGGGACGTGGTTCCACAACGTTCCGTTAAGGTAATGGAAAATACGTTTGGTGAGAACGCACAGAGCACAATCACCGGTTGTGAGATGTTAACGAGAAACTACGGACTGGACTTTCAACATCTACATTAAAAAAAACTATATACATCCCTCCTTAGCAGCACGGTGGCTTAGTGGTTGGCATGTTCTCCTCTCAGCACTAGGGATTCCCGGTTCGAATCCCAATCTGGGTGGAGTTTCCATGTTCTCCCCGTGTCCACGTGGGTTTCCTCCAGGTTCTCCGGTTTCCTCCCACAGTCCAAAAACATGGATCAAGTCAATTGAATTCTCCAAATTGCCCCATATAAAGTGTGTGTGAGTGAGTGAGTGAGTGTGTGCCCAGTGATAGATTGGCGCCCTGTCCTGGGTGTATCTGCCCAGCGCCTGAAACGTTCTCCTCTGCATGGCCATGGGGAACCCCCCCCCCCCTCCTACCCGCGACCCTAGTAGAGGATAAAGCAGAAGATAATGGATGAAATAATGGTGGCTTAGTGGTTGTCATGTTCTCCTCTCAGCATTAGGGATTCCAAGGGTCGAATCCCAATGTGGGTGGAGTTTCCATGTCCTCCCCGTGTCTGTGTGGGTTCCAGGTTCTCCGGTTCCTCCCACAGTCTAAAAACATGGCTCAAGGTCAATTGAATTCTCCAAATTGCCCCATATAGAGTGTGTCTGTGTGAGTGAGTGTGTGCCCAGCGATAGATTGTCGCCCTGTCCTGGGTGTATCTGCCCAGTGCCCGAAACGTTCTCCTCTGCATGGGCATGGGGAACCCCCCCCCCCAACCCGCGACCCTAGTAGAGGATAAAGCGGAAGATAATGGATTAAATAATGGTGGCTTAGTGGTTGGCATGTTCTCCTCTCAGCACTAGGGATTCCCGGTTCGAATCCCAATCTGGGTGGAGTTTCCATGTTCTCCCCGTGTCCACGTGGGTTTCAGGTTCTCCGGTTTCCTCCCACAGTCCAAAAACATGGCTCAAGGTCAATTGAATGCTCCAAATTGCCCCATATAGAGTGTGTCTGTGTGAGTGAGTGTGTCCAGTGATAGATTGGCGCCCTGTCCTGGGTGTATCTGCCCAGCGCCCGAAACAAAGCGACCTGGGGAGAGGATACGCAGAAGATAATGGATGGATGGATGTTCTCCGTAATTTGGTTGGTCCAGGACAACATTCAGGAACCAGGTGGAAAAAAGAATCACTATTATGTTTCATTTAGAGCAACTGGCAACCAGCTGTTACATATTAAAGGCTGAATTTTATTAGCGGATCTGGAACATGACTTTACGTCATGTGTATTAAGACCCCCCCCCCCCCCCCAACACCCAGACTCGTACCTTAAAGTAGAAATGCAGTTCTTCATACAATGGGTAGTTCAGGTTCTCACTCACTCAAACACACTCTATATGGGGCAATTTGGAGAACTCAATTGACTTGATCCATGTTTTTGGACTGTGGGAGGAAACCGGAGAACCCGGAGGAAACCCACGCAGACATGGGGAGAACATGGAAACTCCACCCAGATGGGGATTCGAACCGGGAATCCCTAGCGCTGAGAGGAGAACGTGCTAACCATTAAGCCACCGTGCCGCCAGGGACATATAATAAATAATAATAATAATAATAATAATAATAATAATAATAAATAAATAAATATCAAAAAGAGCTCAGGCAGTGATGCAGGACCAACTCCGTTAAAATACCTTTAAGTAAACGACAGCAATGTTGAAAAGAAACACTGCAGAGAACTTGGGAACCACCCCTCTGAGGTCTGCTTACGGTTCTAAAATGCAGAGTTCAGGGGGAGTGCAATACAGAAGGGTTCACACCATTTTAGAAATGATAACCGAGATAAAGCTGGAACGCTGTTCTGGGCAGAACCATCTCGAGTACATTTCCATCATTGATTCGGTTTGATGGAAAGGGTTTCTGATAACAGACGACAGTCCCGGAGCCGGAGAGGTTCTGCCGTGCCTCTCAGTGCCAGAGATTCAATCAGATGACGTAGACGGCTATGGCACTTTCAACCTCACAGGACGTAATCCAATCAAAACGTCAGGAGATGTTGCTACAGAAAGTCGTCAGGGCTGAAGAAGATTGAACGAGTACAGGAACGCAGAAGGAACGGCAATGAACTGCGGATTAAACTAGAGCCGACACGAGCCATTATACAGACACCAAAACCCGGCAAGCAACTACGGAGATGCAACCACGAGCAGCTTCCAGGTACAAAAACATCACGGGCATGAAGCGGACATGAAGAGGGCAAAACACACAGCAGCCTCCGGGGTGCAGCATCGCTATCCAGTCACAAAGCATCCTCTGACCACAGATCCTTAAAATACATCCACAACACAAAGTCAGAAAACTAAAACCTGCAGCTGGTGGCGCAGCAAAGACACCCAACCACAAAGTGGCACCTGAGTCTCCACAAATGCACCAAGGTCCAACACCTTGGACCTTGATCAAACCACAAAACACAGAGATCAAACCACAAAACACAGATCAAACCAGAAAGCACAGAGATTAAACCACCAAGCACCAAGGTCCAAAACAGAGTTCAAAACACAAAGCATAGAGATCAAACAACAGAGATCAAAAGCATAAAGCACAGAGATCAAACCACAGAGATCAAAAGCATAAAGCACAGAGATCAAACCACAAAGCACAGAGATCAAACCATAAAACACAGATTAAACCACAAAGCACCAAGGTCCAAAACAGAGTTCAAAACACAAAGATCAACCCACAGAGATCAAAAGCATAAAGCACAGAGATCAAACCACAAAACACAGAGATCAAACCACAAAGCACGGAGCTCAAAAGCATAAAGCACAGAGATTAAACCACAAAGCGCAGAGATCAAACCACAAAGCACAGAGATCAAAAGCATAAAGCACAGAGATCAAAAGCATAAAGCACAGAGATTAAACCACAAAGCACGGAGATCAAACCACAAAGCACCAAGGTCCAAAATGGAGTTCAAACCACAAGGCACGGAGCTCAAAAGCATAAAGCACAGAGATTAAACCACAAAGCACAGAGATTAAACCACAAAGCACAGAGATTAAACCACAAAGCACCAAGGTCCAACACAGAGATTAAACCACAAAGCAGAGATCAAAATCATAAAGCACAGAGATTAAACCACAAAGCACCAAGGTCCAACACAGAGATTAAACCACAAAGCACAGAGATTAAACCACAAAGCATCAAGGTCCAACACAGAGATTAAACCACAAAGCACCAAGGTCCAACACAGAGATTAAACCACAAAGCACAGAGATTAAACCACAAAGCACCAAGGTCCAACACAGAGATTAAACCACAAAGCACCAAGGTCCAACACAGAGATTAAACCACAAAGCACCAAGGTCCAACACAGAGATTAAACCACAAAGCACCAAGGTCCAACACCGAGATTAAACCACAAAGCACCAAGGTCCAACACAGAGATTAAACCACAAAGCACCAAGGTCCAACACAGAGATTAAACCACAAAGAACCAAGGTCCAACACAGAGATTAAACCACAAAGCACCAAGGTCAAACACAGAGATTAAACCACAAAGCACCAAGGTCCAACACAGAGATTAAACCACAAAGCAGAGATCAAAAGCATAAAGCACAGAGATCAAACCACAAAGCACCAAGGTCCAACACAGAGATTAAACCACAAAGCACAGAGATTAAATCACAAAGCACCAAGGTCCAACACAGAGATTAAACCACAAAGCACAGAGATTAAACCACAAAGCACCAAGGTCCAACACAGAGATTAAACCACAAAGCACCAAGGTCCAACACAGAGATTAAACCACAAAGCACCAAGGTCCAACACAGAGATTAAACCACAAAGCACCAAGGTCCAACACAGAGATTAAACCACAAAGCACCAAGGTCAAACACAGAGATTAAACCACAAAGCACCAAGGTCCAACACCGAGATTAAACCACAAAGCAGAGATCAAAAGCATAAAGCACAGCGATCAAACCACAAAGCACAGAGATGAGAAACACAAATCACAGAGATCAAAAGCAGAAAGCACAGAGATCAAACCACAAAACAGAAATTGAGCCAAAAAGCACAGAGATCAAAAGCATAAAGCACCAAGGTCCAAAATGGAGTTCAAACCACAAGGCACAGAGATCAAAATCATAAAGCACAGAGATCAAAATCATAAAGTATTAAACGCGCAGCACCGAAGCACAGCCATCCAGCAACAAATGATCAACATCCAATCACAAAGCAATAACGTCTGCCACGAACCTGCAGCGCTGCATCAGAAGCCTGAACCCTGTAACAAACAGTGGCGTTCAACCACAAACACAGTCATCCAGCCACAAGCGACTGGCGCCCCGCCACCAACGCACCAGCATCCAGTCAGAGGCCTGGCCTGCGTCCAAAAGAACCAGCGCTTAGCCAAGAACCCGGGATAACTCCGATACAAAAACAACGGCATGCTGCAACTCAAGCACGTCCGCAGCCACCTGGTTCCAACATCAGCACTGTCCGGACAAATCGACCACCCACCCGCCACAACGCAGACATGGAAACAGCATCCGGATTAAAATACCGCCAGCGTCCAGATCAAAACCCCAGCATCCGGTACACACACCATGAGAACTGAAGGGACCAGATACCAATTCACCAGATGTGGGACAAAGACTGTGTTTGTGTGGGACAATGTGGGACAATGTGGGACGCCAATGCATCAAGGTATTCATTCATTCATTATTTCCCGCTTTATCCTCTATTAGGGTCGCGGTGGGGTTCCCCATGCCCATCCAGGGGAGAACGTCTCGGGCGCTGGGCAGATACACCCAGGACAGGGCGCCAATCCATCGCTGGGTACACACTCACTCACACAGACACACTCTATATGGGGCAATTTGGAGAACTCAATTGACTTGATCCATGTTTTTGGACTGTGGGAGGAAACCGGAGAATCCGGAGGAAACCCACACGGACACGGGGACACGGGGAGAACATGTAAACTCCACCCAGATGGGGATTCGAACTGGGAATCCCTAGCGCTAAGAGGAGAACATGCCAACCACTAAGCCACCGTGCCGCCACAAAGCTCGACCTTCATTCATTCATTCATTATCTCCCACTTTATCCTCTATTAGGGTCGTGGGGGGGTTCCCCATGCCCATCCAAGGGAGAACGTTTCGGGCGCTGGGCAGATACACCCAGGACAGGGCGCCAATCCATCGCTGGGCACACACTCACTCACACAGACACACTCTATATGGGGCAAATTGGAGAACTCAATTGACTTGATCCTTGCTTTTAGACTGTGGGAGGAAACCGGAGAACCCGGAGGAAACCCACGTGGACACGGGGACACAAGGAGAACATGGAAACTCCACCCAGATGGGGATTCGAAGCGGGAATCCCTAGCGCTGAGAGGAGAACACAAAGCTCGACCTAAAACCTAAAATCAACATCATACAAACCCACATCCCCCATTAAACTCCAGAACAGAAGGAGCAGATGAATATCGAAGGCGGAACGCTGCATTATGTGCTCACAGGTACGCTCGGCGTTCCGAAAACCACTGCTTAGAGGGTTCTACAAACAAACGGCGTTCATTAGGAACTGAGAACCAGGTGCCAGGTGAGAAGCTTTTGATGTGATGAGCAAAGAGCCGCACTATAAAGCAGTGATGGGAAAAGTAAACACAGCCACACCCACCTCAATACGGCACGGCCGAGATAAAGAGCGGGGTCCTTATACAAGAGAGAGAACCTATAGGAGAACAGGAGATCCCAGCTGCAGCGCTCGCCAGTCAACAGAACGCTGTTTGACTTACAGAGGAACGAGGGAACGTCGAAACCACCTCATAAACCGCTTTCTATAACGGGTATGGAGTACTGATCCTTAAATCTGATTGGCTGAGCCGTTTGTCCGGCCGTGCCATTATAAAGCAATACGGCAAACGAGAGGGCGTGGATTTATTGTAAATAAATCACATAATGAGGCTTAGTGGTTGGCATGTTCTCCTATCAGCACTAGGGATTCCCGATTCGAATCCCCATCTGGGTGGAGTTTCCATGTCCTCCCCGTGTCTGCGTGGGTTTCCTCCGGGTTCTCCGGTTTCCTCCCACAGTCCAAAAACATGGATCGAGTCAATTGAGTTCTCCAAATTGCCCCATATAGAGTGTGTCTGTGTGAGTGAGTGTGTGCCCAGCGATGGATTGGAGCCCTGTCCTGGGTCTATCTGCCCAGCGCCCGAGACGTTCTACCCTGGATGGGCATTGGGAACCATTGGGATGTAATTAAAAAATACACAAGGTCCGATTCATAAATGGGTTTATTAAAAGCAAAATCGTTAATAAGCTGGTCTTCGACCACGTAACGTAGCCCGCTGATCGCTGAGTAACAGGTTTCCGGTCACTCAAACAATCAAATAAAATAATTAAAAACAGGGTTTGCTTCATAAATGCATTTATTAAAAGCATAATCGTTAATAATCTGATCTTCGGTGACATAATCTAGTCTGTTTTTTAACATGAACACTAATCACTGAGTAACCGGTTTCTGGTTTCTCAAATCCCACAGTCCAAAAACCTGGATTCAAGATTGCCCCATATAGAACATTATTGTGAATAAAACCACTAAATAACTCTTTCCTGTGATTTATTCACAATAAAACACAACCTCGAGTGTCTAATTACTTTAATAAAGCACTTACAAAAACAATATAATAAAAAATAATTATAAATAAATATAATAAAAATTAAAAAATTATTATTATTTGATAAATGCGTTTATTAAAAGCAAAATCGTTAATAAGCTGGTCTCCGACCACGTAATGTAGCCCACTGATTGCTGAGAAACAGGTTTCCTGGTCACTCAAACAATTAAATAAAAAATATTGGGAAATAATGTAGTGTATATCACTCATTGTTATGAATGTGTAGCGTTTAGAGGTGTGTGTTATTGTCAATAATGTCACGGCTGGACGAACGGCTCAGCCAATCAGTTTTAAGGACCAGAACTACCCAATTTATAAAAGCAATAAGTTACTCGAGGACGTGTATTATTGAATAATATATGAATAAAACCACTAAATAACTCTTTCCTGTGATTTATTTACAATAATGCATGCCCTCTTGTACCATATTGCTTTTATAAAATGCTTACAAACACTATAAAAATTTTTAAAAAACAGGGTTTGCTTCATAAATGCATTTATTAAAAGCATAATCGTTAATAATCTGATCTTCTGTGACAAAATCTAGTCTGTTTTTAAACATGAACGCTAATCACTGAGTAACAGGTTTCTGGTTTCTCAAATCCCACAGTCCAAAAACATGGATTCAAGATTGCCCCATATGGAGTGTGTTTGAACTTGTGTGTGAGTGTACACCCAGCGATAGATTTTTCACCCTGTCCTGGGTGTATCTGCCCAGCGCCCGAAACGTTCTCCCCTGGATGGGCATGGGGAACCCCCCGTGACCCTAGTGTCCCGCATCATGTTTCATGTGATATACTCAGGATCTCTCAGGTGGACATTCAGTCTTAGGACATGAGACTGGGACAGATGAATCCATCACACTCTAGAACCGACTGCTGTGGGGTCCAAACTCTTCACCAGACGTCGGACGAACCGTGCTCCCACGTACGAGCTGCCTCTACCACGAAGAACAGAACAACAAGAACGTGACCTACATAAGCACAGAGTGCTTCCGCATAGCAGAGTGTTTACTTCACCCAGCGCGAGCGCGACTCCCCGACGTGGGACGGACGACGGAGTCAGGAAGACGAGCGAGAACGGATCTCCGGCAGGTTCTCATCAGAGGCCATGAAAAAGAACGGCTCGTTCTCCAGCCCTCCTGATCGACGGACAGGCCCTCGTTTCCTCTCGCCCCGGCACAGTAGCCGTTAAAAGGAAAAATAGACTCCGCCCACATCTCCTCCACCAGACTGAAAACATTACCAGCTCTGACTTGCAGATACACGTTCCGAGAAAGTGCTCCGACTCGCGCCTCGCTTTAAAAGGAGAAGGTAGGCTAAAGGCGAGGTGTGTATTCGTTTATGCTGATGCATCTCCACACCGGGATAGGCTACAGAGAAACCACACCAAAACAAAACAGCTCACTATGGAACTGAAGACCGCTGAGGAAGATTCAAGGAGAATTTATTTTCATTTACGGAACATGTGGAACATGAAATGTAAATGAAATATATACAGTGTAAATAAATAAATATATATATAAAATAAAATCCATCCATCCATTATCTTCCACTTTATCCTCTACTAGGGTCGTGGTGGGGTTCCTCATGCCCATCCAGTGGAGAACGTTTCGGGCGCTGGGCAGATACATCCAGGACAGGGCGCCAATCTATCACTGGGCACACACTCACTCTCACAAACACACTATATGGGGCAATTTGGAGAATTCAATTGACCTTTAATCAATTTTTGGACTGTGGGAGGAAACCGGAGAACCCGGAGGAAACCCACGCAGACAAGAGGAGAACATGGAAACTCCACCCAGATTGGGATTCGAACCTGGATCCCCAGCACTGAGAGGAGAACATGCTAACCACTAAGCCACGGTGCCGCCCCTTATAACATTATCCTCAAGTAGGGTCGCGGGGGGCGTTCCCCATGCCCATTTAGGGGAGAACATTTCGGGTGCTGGGCAGATAGACCCAGGACAGGGCGCCAATCCATCGCTGGGCACACACTCACTCACACAGACACACTCTATATGGGGCAATTTGGAGAACTCAGTTGACCTTGATCCATGTTCTTGGACTGTGGGAGGAAACCGGAGAACCCGGAAGAAACCCACGCGGGCACGGGTAGAACATGGAAACTCCACCCAGATTGGGATTCGAACCGGGAATCCCTAGTGCAGAGAGGAGAACATGCCAACCACTAAGCCACCGTGCCGCTCCTTATATCATTATCTTTCTCTTAATCCTTTAATGGGGTTGCAGGGGGGGGGGGTTCCCAATGCCCATCCAGGGGAGAACATTTCGGGCGCTGGGCAGATACACCCAGGACAGGGCGCCAATCTATCACTGGGCACACACTCACTCAGACAAACACACTCTATATGGGGCAATTTGGAGAACCCAACGCACCTTTAATCAATGGTATTGGACTGTGGGAGGAAACGATGAAAGCGGAGAACCTGGAGAACACCCACACAGATAAGGATTTGGGAGACTAGACTGAGAGGTGTAGGTGCTAACCATTACGCCATTGCGCCGCCACATGGTAAAGTTAACTATTCATTCATTCATTCATTATCTCCCGCTTTATCCTCTATTAGGGTCGCGGTGGGGTTCCCCATGCCCATCCAGGGGAGAACGTTTCGGGCGCTGGGCAGATACACCCAGGACAGGGCGCCAATCCATCGCTGGGCACACACTCACTCACACAGACACACTCTATATGGGGCAATTTGGAGAATTCAATTGAATTGATCCATGTTTTTGGACTGTGGGAGGAAACCGGAGAACCCGGAGGAAACCCACGGGGACACGGGGAGAACATGGAAACTCCACCCAGATGGGGATTCGAACCGGGAATCCCTAGCGCTGAGAGGAGAACGTGCTAACCATTACTCCATTGCGCCGCCACATGGTAAAGTTAACTATTGCATGATAATCTCATTATTCAATGATATAATTCAAAGCCGAGTCGTGAGCCAATAAAAGGTTCCACTGTTAACGGGGTCTGGAGTGAGGCCACTGCGAATGCCCCACCAAAGCGCAATCGGAGAGAAAGACCGAGATCCGAGAACGGATCTCCGGCAGGTTCTCATCGGAGGCCATGAAAAACAACGGCTCGTTCTCCAGCCCTCCTGATCGACGGACAGGCCCTTGTTTCCTCTCGGCCCGGCACATTAGCCGTTAAAAGGAAATGTTCTTCCATGGGGAGAACATGGAAACTCCACCCAGATGGGGATTCGAACCGGGAATCCCTAGCACTGAGAGGAGAACGTGCTAACCATTACTCCATTGCGCCGCCACATGGTAAAGTTAACTACTGCATGATAATCTCATTATTCAATGATATAATTCAAAGCCGAATAATAAAGGTTCCACTGTTAACGGGGTCTGGAGTGAGGTCACTGCGAATGCCCCACCGAAGCGCAATCGGAGAGACAGACAGGCTGGTGAGAGTAAAAGGCGGAGCATCGATCAGCCAGGAGGAGCACTAAACAAAGCCAGCGTGAGCAGAGGAGGCGCGGCGGCGGAGGCGCGGAACGTTTATTGGGCACGCTTCAGCCAAATCAGGTTATTACTGCCGCGCCACCGAGGAGAGCGATTAGCCGAGCATGCTTAAAGCTACATTAACTCCTATTCAGCATCCGTCCCCAGAGCCGGCGGGGGACCCCGCCACTCTGCTGTGTCACCAATAAGAGCAGCAAGACACACACACACACACACACACACACACACACACACACACACACACGCACACACACAGGCTGCAGTATCACTAATAACATTGATATCCATCCATTATCTTCAGCTTTATCAATTATAAAGTGGGGGGGGGGGGTTCCCCGTGTCCATCCAGGGGACAATGTTTGGGGCGCTGGGCAGATAGACCCAGGACAGGGCGCCAATCTATTGCTGAGCACACACCCACTCACACAAACACACTCTATATGGGGCAATTTGGAGAACTCAATTGAGTTGATCCATGTTTTTGGACTGTGGGAGGAAACCGGAGAACCCGGAGGCTCTTTAAAGTTCTTTATTAAGCCCTGATCCTCACCCCTGTGTTAGAAGTGGACGGAGGTGAGGACTCATTTTGAGCTTCAGCTGTGGGACTAACGGTCATCAAGGAGATCTAGAACCCTTAACGTTCCTAACTTCCAGCACAGTTACTGGAAAGGGCATTAAGTGGTTTAATGCCCTTATAAAACAGGTAGTTCCCCACGCGGACACGGGGAGAACATGGAAACTCCACCCAGATCGGGATTCGAACCGGGAATCCCTAGTGTTGAGAGGAGAACATGCTAACCACTGAACCACCGTGCCATCCAGCCATTATCTTCTTCTGTGTCCTATATTAGGGTCGCGCGGGGGGGGGGAGGGGTGGGGGGGGGGGGGGGGGGGGGTGGGGGGGGGGGGGGGGGGGGGGGGATGTTCCCCATGTCCACCAGGGGAGAACGTTTCAGGTGCTGGGCAGATAGACCCAGGACAGGGCGCCAATCTATTGCTGAGCACACACTCACTCACACAGACACACTCTATATGGGGCAAATTTGGAGAACTCAATTGACATGATACATGTTTTTGGACTGTGGGAGGAAACAGGAGAACCCGGAGGAAACCCACGTGGAGACTGAGAGAACATGGAAACTCCTTCCGGTCCTTAAATTTGATTGGCTGAGCCATTTGTCCAGCTGTGACATCACTGACAATAACGCACACCTCTGAGCGCTTCACATTCGTATCAATGCGTGATATACATTACATTATTTTCCCGATGTTTTTTATGAACTGCGTTCTAAAATTTGGCAACTAGAGGGCAGAATTTGATTGTTAGAGAAATCGGAATCCTGTTACTCAGCGATCAGCGTTCACTTTATAACCCCCCCCCCAACACACCAAATTGCCCCATATAGAGTGTGTCTGTGTGAGTGAGTGTGTGCCCTGTGATAGATTGGCACACTGTCCTGGGTGTATCTGCCCAGCGCCCGAAACGTTCTCCCCTGGATGGGCATGGGGAACCCCCCGCGACCCTAGTAGAGGATAAAGAAGATAATGGATGGATGGATGTTCTACCACGTTCTCCGGTTTCCCTCATTCACACAAATGTGAAGCGCTCAGAGGTGCGCGTTATTGTCAGTGATGTCACAGCTGGACAACTGGCTCAGCCAATCAAATTTAAGGACCGGAAGTAGTTTCCATGTTTTCTCAGTGTCCGTGTGGGTTTCCTCCGGGTTCTCCGGTTTCCTCCCACAGTCCAAAAACATGGATCAAGTCAATTGAGTTCTCCAAATTGCCCCATATAGAGTGTGTCTGTGAGTGAGTGTGTGTCCAGTGATAGATTGGCGCCCTGTCCTGGGTGTATCTGCCCAGCGCCCGAAACGTTCTCCCCTGGATGGGCATGGGGAACCCCCCCCCCCCGCGACCCTAATATAGGACAAAGCAAAAGATAATGGATGGATGGCACGGTGGTTCAGTGGTTAGCATGTTCTCCTCTCAGCACTAGGGATTCACGGTTCGAATACGTTATTGTCAATAATGTCACAGCTAGCTGCACAGACCAACCGACTCAACCAATCGGATTTAAGAACGGGAGCTACCCGTTTTATAAGGGCATTATACCACTTAATGCCCTTTCCGGTAACTGTGCTGGAAGTTAGGAACGTTAAGGGTTCTAGATTTCCTTGATGACCGTTAGTCCCACAGCCGAAGCTCAAAATGAGTCCGTCCACTTCTAACAGAGGGGTGAGGATCAGGGCTTAATAAAGAACTTTAAAGAGCCTAACCCCCAAGAGCCGGCCCCAAATTACAAAGCTCCTTTAAAGCCAGCAGGCCAACAGATCGGATGATCTCCCCGGCCCTCCCCGGCCCTCCCTGGCCCTCCCCGGCCCTCCCTGGCCCTCCCCGGTCCTCCACGGCCCTCCTCACAAAGCTCTCATCCCATTGGATCGATACGGCAGCTCCTGACGGGCGCACGGCACTGCACCACTCCTCACTCCAAGCATCACGCCGGGACTTGGGCGATTTTTCTATTTTTCTATTTTTCTGAATCTCGATCCCCAATCGCGGAGCTGAAGAGGGACGAGAGCCGAAGGGACGGAACGAGGGACGGAACGGCGGACGGAGCGCGGCGCGGCGGTCTCCTCGCCGGCGTGGCCGTGGCTGCTTTTCAAAGAGACCCTGTGAATTATTGATGGCAGAGACAGCAGGCCAGACTGCGGCTCGCTAATGCACACGGCTCACGAAGGCGGACGGATAACATTACACATGACATCATCGGGCAGACGCCCAAAATCCGGTGGCGAGGCCACGCCCATGCTTTTCCACGGCGGCGTACAGAGGCCAGGAGCAGCACGGATCCGAAAAAGAAACGGAACGATTTCGTTTCGAGGAGGACTTTAAAACGTACTGAAAGAGCAGCATTAAGAGAAAGGTTCCTACTGTTCCGCGAGTGGGGGGGGGGGGGGGTTTACTACATCATATGTAATATAAAACCGTTCGTATTCATTCATTCATTCATTATCTTCCGCTTTATCCTCTGTTAGGGTCGCGGTGGGGGGGGGGGGGGGGGGGGGTTCTGGGGGTTCCCCATGCCCATCCAGGGGAGAACGTCTCGGGCGCTGGGCAGATACACCCAGGACAGAGCGCCAATCTATCACTGGGCACACACTCACTCACACTCACACTCTATATGGGGCAATTTTCCATCAATCAATCCATCCATTATCTTCCGCTTTATCCTCTATTAGGGTCGCGGGGGGAGGGGGGGGTTCCCCATGCCCATCCAGGGGAGAACGTCTCGGGCGCTGGGCAGATACACCCAGGACAGGGCGCCAATCTATCGCTGGACACACACTCACTCACACAGACACACTCTATAGGGGGCAATTTGGAGAACTCAATTGACCTTGAGCCATGTTTTTGGACTGTGGGAGGAACCCGGAGAACCCGGAGGAAACCCGGAGGACAAGGGGAGAACATGGAAACTCCACTCAGATTGGGATTCGTGCTCTATAACTATAAGGGAAATAAATCCTATAACATCGCCCACCACTAAGAGCGCTGTGGAGCAGTGTTTACAGTGTATTAAAGTAGTCAATTGAATGCTCTAAATTGCCCCATATAGTGTGTATGTGTGAGTGAGTGTGTCCAGTGATAGATTGGCACCCTGTCCTGGGTGTATCTGCCCAGCGCCTGAAACGTTCTCCTCTGGATGGGAATGGGGAACCCCCCCATGACCCTAGTATCATGTGACCATCCAGAAAGGTAGAACGCACAGGTAGAACGAGCTGTGCGACACACAGATGAGGCCACGGCGCTTTAGTTCGAGTGTGTTTACAGAACGGACCTCCCACAGTTCTCACACACACAAACACCACGGCCAGCGCTCGACCGGCGACACAGCACCGCGCCTGCGCCACCGAGCAGAGAGTCACGCCTGCGCCACCGAGCAGAGAGTCACGCCTGCGCCACCGAGCAGAGTCACGCCTGTGTCACCGAGCAGAGAGTCACGCCTGTGCCACCAAACAGAGAGTCACGCCTGTGCCACCGAGCAGAGAGTCACGCCTGTGCCACCGAGCAGAGTCACGCCTGTGTCACCGAGCAGAGAGTCACGCCTGTGCCACCAAACAGGGAGTCACGCCTGCGCCACAGAGCAGAGAGTCACACCTGCGCCACAGAGCAGAGAGTCACGCCTGTGCCACCAAACAGAGAGTCACGCCTGTGCCACCGAGCAGAGAGTCACGCCTGCGCCACCGAGCAGAGTCACGCCTGTGTCACCGAGCAGAGAGTCACGCCTGTGCCACCAAACAGAGAGTCACGCCTGTGCCACCGAGCAGAGAGTCACGCCTGCGCCACCGAGCAGAGTCACGCCTGTGTCACCGAGCAGAGAGTCACGCCTGTGCCACCAAACAGAGAGTCACGCCTGTGCCACCGAGCAGAGAGTCACGCCTGCGCCACCGAGCAGAGTCACGCCTGTGTCACCGAGCAGAGAGTCACGCCTGTGCCACCAAACAGAGAGTCACGCCTGCGCCACAGAGCAGAGAGTCACACCTGCGCCACAGAGCAGAGAGTCACGCCTGTGCCACCAAACAGAGAGTCACGCCTGTGCCACCGAGCAGAGAGTCATGCCTGCGCCACCGAGCAGAGTCACGCCTGTGTCACCGAACAGAGAGTCATGCCTGCGCCACCGAGCAGAGAGTCACGCCTGCGCCACAGAGTAAAGAGTCACGCCTGTGCCACCGAGCAGAGAGTCACGCCTGTGCCACAGAGCAGAGAGTCACGCCTGTGCCACCGAACAGAGAGTCATGCCTGCGCCACCGAACAGAGAGTCATGCCTGCGCCACCGAGCAGAGAGTCACGCCTGCGCCACAGAGTAAAGAGTCACGCCTGTGCCACGGAGCAGAGTCACGCCTGTGCCACAGAGCAGAGAGTCACGCCTGTGCCACAGAGCAGAGAGTCACGCCTGTGCCACCGAACAGAGAGTCACACCTGTGCCACAGAGCAGAGAGTCACGCCTGTGCCACCGAGCAGGGACTCACACCTGCGCCACAGAGCAGAGAGTCATGCCTGTGCCACCGAGCAGAGTCACACCTGCGCCACCGAGCAGAGAGTCACGCCTGTGCCACAGAGCAGAGAGTCACGCCTGTGCCACCGAGCAGAGAGTCACGCCTGTGCCACCGAGCAGAGAGTCACGCCTGTGCCACCGAACAGAGAATCACGCCTGCGCCACAGAGCAGAGAGTCACGCCTGTGCCACAGAGCAGAGAGTCACGCCTGTGCCACAGAGCAGAGTCACGCCTGTGCCACAGAGCAGAGTCACGCCTGTGCCACCGAGCAGAGTCACGCCTGTGTCACCAAACAGAGAGTCATGCCTGCGCCACAGAGCAGAGAGTCACGCCTGTGCCACCAAACAGAGAGTCACGCCTGCGCCACCGAACAGAGAGTCACGCCTGCGCCACCGAGCAGAGAGTCATGCCTGCGCCACCGAGCAAGTCATGGCCTGAAACCAAACGCACGGAGTGCCGAGGGAGAAAGAAGCATCGCAGGACGAGAATGAATGGCAAGGTTAGGTGGGAAGTAAAGAACACAAAGAACATGTGAAAGGAATATGTGAGGAACCGAAGGCCACACAGAGCCGAGTTATTCTTCGGGAGCGTTGAATGGACAGCGGACAGAAGCCATGTGTGACGGAGAGACTACAGATGGTTTAAATCCATGTTGAAGGCAAACTCGCACACAAAGAACACGTTCAGCGCTCGCAGAACCACCAAACAACGGCGTCCAACACGACTCACGACGTCTTCAATTAAACACTGCTTAGTGGTTGGCATGTTCTCCTCTCAGCACTAGGGATTCCCGGTTCGAATCCCAATCTGGGTTTCCATGTTCTCCCCGTGTCTGCGTGGGTTTCCTTTGGGTTCCTCCCACAGTCCAAAAACATGGATCAAGTCAATTTAATTCTCCAAATTGCCCCATATAGAGTGTGTATATGTGAGTGAGTGTGTGCCCAGCGATAGACTGGCGCCCTGTTCTGGGTGTATCTGCCCAGCACCCAAGACGTTCTCCCCTGGATGGGCATGAGGAACCCCCTCACAACCACAATAGACTGCGAAACGCAAATCTCAGTTGGAGTATTTAAACGTGGATTTATTTATAATTTCAATTTATAATTTCAATGATCAAGTCAATTGAATGCTCCAAATTGCCCCATGTAGAGTGTGTTTATGTGAGTGAGTGTGTGTCCAGTGATAGATTGGCGCCCTGTCCTGGGTGTATCTGCCCAGCGCACGAAACGTTCTTCAAATTGCCCCATATAGAGTGTGCATATGTGAGTGAGTGTGTGTCCAGTGATAGATTGGCGCCCTGTCCTGGGTGTATCTGCCCAGTGCCAGAAACGTTCTCCCCTGGATGGGAATGGGGAACCCCCTCGCGACCACAATAGACTGCGAAACGCAAATCTCACTTGGAGTATTTAAATGTGGATTTATTTATAATTTCAATTTATAATTTCAATGATCAAGTCAATTGAGTTCTCCAAATTGCCCCATATAGAGTGTGTATATGTGAGTGTGTGCCCAATGATAGATTGGCGCCCAACGCCCGATCTACCCAACGCCGAAACGTTCTCCCCTGGATGGGCATGGGGAACCCCCTCGCGACCACAATAGACTGCGAAACGCAAATCTCACCCGGAGTATTTAAATGTGGATTTATTTATAATTTCAATTTATAATTTCAATGATCAAGTCAATTGAGTTCTCCAAATTGCCCCATATAGAGTGTGTTTATGTGAATGAGTGTGTGTCCAGTGATAGATTGGCGCCCTGTCCTGGGTGTATCTGCCCAGCGCCCGAAACGTTCTCCCCTGGACGTTCCCCCCCCCCCCCCCCCCCCAACCCCACTACCCTAATATAGGATAAAGCGGAATATAATGGATGGATGGATTGCTTACCCTTAACTTCACATTCTATGTGTA
>JAFMOC010000213.1:105000-117500 GCA_019802505.1 Corydoras sp. C115 | reverse complement strand
TAATGGCTGGATGGATGAATAACTAATAAATGATCAAACAAAATGGATAAATATCCTTCTGACAGGGCAATTTTTCAAGAGGACAGAGGGGCAAATAAGGGATCTGATGTTTCTAAACCCTAAAAACGCCCCTGTTGGTAACCACCTGACTCTCAGATCCAGGCTTTTGCCCTGAGGGCTCGTGTCTGCCATCCCCCCGCCCCCTGCGCTTTAAAACGAGTTAAGGACACGTCCGGTGGGCCGGGTCGAGCCGTCCCAGCGACCACGCCCCGTTTGAAGCGCACCACCACTTTTCGGCGTACCGACGGCTTCCCGGGGCCCCCGCCGTAGCCTTAAATTAGCTTGCTGGAGAGGAGCAGAGTGTCAGCAGCCGGGGCGACGCCTGAGGCAGGAATCGGGGTTCAAACCGCTCAGCGCCGAGCCTACGGAGACGTTCTCCACCTCAGGTTCCCATTCAGACACATTAAAGGAGATAAAACCAGCTCTGTAAACGCAGCTCTAGAACGAGTTTAGAATCCAGCCGGGGCTCGTAATGGCTGCCGTTTCCTCCCGATCCGCTTCATCTCGCGGGGAGACGCTCGCTTTCATGGGTTCAAGTTCAAGTCATTTATTTATAACAGAACGTCGTCACGGTGGCTTAATGGTTAGCACGTTCGCCTCTCGGCGTTAGGGATTCCCAGTTCGAATCCCCATCTGGGTGGAGTTTCCATGTTCTCCCCGTGTCCGCGTGGGTTTCCTCCGGGTTCTCCGGTTTCCTCCCACAGTCCAAAAACATGGATCGAGTCAAGTGAATTCTCCAAATTGCCCCATATAGAGTGTGAGTGAATGTGTGCCCAGCGATGGATTGGCGTCCTGTCCTGGGTCTATCTGCCCAGCGCCCGAGACGTTCTCCCCTGGATGGGCATGGGGAACCCCACCGCGACCCTAATAGAGGATAAAGCGGGAGATAATGAATGAATGAATGAACGTTGTCACAAGGCAGCTTTACAGAGTTCTAAGCCTGGAACCCCAACGAAACGAGCCGAAGCAACGGCGGCAAGAAAAAACTCAAAACCAGTCTCACCATGTGGAACCATAACCACACTGTACAGAACCACAGTCTCACCACCACTAACCACTGAGCTACCACACCCTGGAAGGAACATTGTGTATAATACGTACTTATATATAATACGGGTCACCTGGTTGTGTACAGTGTTGTTATTGTTCTACATGGCAAGACTGGTTGTGTTCAGTGTTGTTATGGTTCTACATGGTGAGACTGGTTCTGTACAGTGTGGTTATGGTTCTACATGGTGAGACTGGTTGTGTACAGTGTTGTTATGGTTCTACATGGCGAGACTGGTTGTGTACAGTGTTGTTAAGGTTCTACATGGTGAGACTGGTTCTGTACAGTGTATGGTTCTACAAGGTGAGACCGTGGTTCTGTACAGTGTGGTTATGGTTCCACATGGTGAGACTGTGGTTGTGTACAGTGTGGTTATGGTTCTACATGGTGAGACTGGTTCTGTACAGTGTGGTTATGATTCTACATGGTGAGATCGTGGTTCTGTACAGTGTGGTTATGGTTCTACATGGTGTGACTGTGGTTCTGTAGAGTGTTGTTATGGTTCTACATGGTGAGACTGTGGTTGTGTACAGTGTGGTTATGGTTCTACATGGTGAGACCATGATTCTGTACAGTGTGGTTATGGTTCCACATGGTGAGACTGTGGTTGTGTACAGTGTGGTTATGGTTCTACATAGTGAGACTGGTTCTGTACAGTGTGGTTATTGTTCTACATAGTGAGACTGTGGTTCTGTACAGTGTGGTTATGGTTCTACATGGTGAGACTGTAGTTCTGAACAATGTGGTTATGGTTCTACATGGTTAGACTGGTTCTGTACAGTGTTGCTATGGTTCCACATGGTGAGACTGGTTCTGTACACTGTGATTGTGGTTACCAATGTGGCTCCTTGAGCAAGAACCTTAACCCTCATTGCTCCAGGGGGGCAGTATGAACCCTGTGTTCTGACCCCAAACCCAAGCTTTGGATAAAAGCCTCTGCTAAACTACCAAATGTAAATGTATACGTCCATTGAGGGCGTCCTGCAGGACTGCCAGCCCAACAGAAATCCAGGTTCCAACCAGTAAATGGTCATCGGTTCCCAACAGGGCTCCAGCAGAACCATGGATGAAGACCTGACCTCAAATCAAGGAAAGGCCACATTTTAAAAAAAAAGGCAGGTAAACCGGACAGGAAGGAGACTTAAACACAACCCCCACTTGATGGTTCTGCCCGTGTTCTGCAGACCACCCCTGACATGCCCATGGAACCCAGAACCAGCTTACCAAACCCAGACTCGGGAACCGCTGAGATACTGTAACCAGTGAGCTCAACGGTAGTCAATACTCAATAGTAAGACCAGGGTACATGGGGTACATGTGGTACCTCGGGATGCCCCCCCCACCCCACCCATTGATCTGGGACGAGATTTTCGTCTCTCCTTTCGTTTTGCAGCCGTTTCATCCCGCGGGTCGCAAACCACGTCCTAGAGAAGCCGAAACCTCTCCTCCTCCTCCAAATCCCTTCTATATTTAGCGGTTCTAACCCAAGCTATGTCTCAGTGCCCTCTGCCAGTACCCATCCCATAAATGTATATGTCCATTGAGGGTGTCCTGCAGAACTGCCAGTCCAATAGAAATCCAGGTTCTAACCAGTAAATCGTCATCGGTTCCCAACAGGGCTCCAGCAGAACCATGGATGAAGACCTGACCTCAAATCAAGGAAAGGCCACATTTAAAAAAAAAAGGCAGGTAAACCGGACAGGAAGGAGACTTGAACACAACCCCCCCTTGGTGGTTCTGCCCGTGTTCTGCAGACCACCCCTGACATGCCCATGGAACCCAGAACCAGCTTACCAAACCCGGACTCTGGAACCGCTGAGATACTGCAACCAGTGAGCTCAACGGTAGTCAATACTCAATAGTAAGACCAGGGTACATGGGGTACCTCGGGATGCCCCCCCACCCCCACCCATTGATCTGGGACGAGATTTTCGTCTCTCCTTTCGTTTCGCAGCCGTTTCATCCCGCGGGTCGCAAACCACGTCCTACAGAAGCCGAAACCTCTCCTCCTCCTCCACTCCTCCAAATCCCTTCTATATTTAGCGGTTCTAACCCAAGCTATGCCTCAGTGCCCTCTGCCAGTACCCATCCCATAAATGTATATGTCCATTGAGGGCGTCCTGCAGGACTGCCAGTCCAATAGAAATCCAGGTTCTAACCAGTAAATGGTCATCGGTTCCCAACAGGGATCCAGCAGAACCATGGATGAAGACCTGACCTCAAATCAAGGAAAGGCGACACTTAAAAAAATAAATAAGGCAGGTAAACCGGACAGGAAGGAGACTCGAACACAACCCTCCATTGGTGGGTTCTGCAGACCACCCCTGACATGCCCATGGAACCCAGAACCAGCTTACCAAACCTTGACTCTGGAACCGCTGAGATACCGTAACCAGTGAGCTCAACGGTAGTCAATACTCAATAGTAAGACCAGGGTACATGGGGTACATGTGGTACCTCGGGATGCCCCCCCCACCCCACCCATTGATCTGGGACGAGATTTTCGTCTCTCCTTTCGTTTCGCAGCCGTTTCATCCCGCGGGTCGCAAACCACGTCCTAGAGAAGCCGAAACCTCTCCTCCTCCTCCACTCCTCCAAATCCCTTCTATATTTAGCGGTTCTAACCCAAGCTATGCCTCAGTGCCCTCTGCCAGTACCCATCTAATAAATGTATATGTCCATTGAGGGCGTCCTGCAGGACTGCCAGTCCAATAGAAATCCAGGTTCTAACCAGTAAATGGTCATCGGTTCCCAACAGGGCTCCAGCAGAGCCATGGATGAAGACCTGACCTCAAATCAAGGAAAGGCCACATTTAAAAAAAAAAAAAAGGCAGGTAAACCGGACAGGAAGGAGACTTGAACACAACCCCCCCTTGGTGGTTCTGCCCGTGTTCTGCAGACCACCCCTGACATGCCCATGGAACCCAGAACCAGCTTACCAAACCCTGACTCTGGAACCACTGAGATACTGCAACCAGTGAGCTCAAGGGTAGTCAATACTCAATAGTAAGACCAGGGTACATGGGGTACCTCGGGATGCCCCCCCACCCCACCCATTGATCTGGGACGAGATTTTCGTCTCTCCTTTCGTTTGGCAGCCGTTTCATCCCGCGGGTCGCAAACCACGTCCTACAGAAGCCGAAACCTCTCCTCCTCCTCCACTTCTCCAAATCCCTTCTATATTTAGCGGTTCTAACCCAAGCTATGCCTCAGTGCCCTCTGCCAGTACCCATCCCATAAATGTATATGTCCATTGAGGGCATCCTGCAGGACTGCCAGTCCAATAGAAATCCAGGTTCTAACCAGTAAATGGTCATCGGTTCCCAACAGGGCTCCAGCAGAACCATGGATGAAGACCTGACCTCAAATCAAGGAAAGGCCACATTTAAAAAAGGCAGGTAAACCGGACAGGAAGGAGACTTGAACACAACCCCCCCTTGGTGGTTCTGCCCGTGTTCTGCAGACCACCCCTGACATGCCCATGGAACCCAGAACCAGCTTACCAAACCCTGACTCTGGAACCGCTGAGATACCGTAACCAGTGAGCTCAACGGTAGTCAATACTCAATAGTAAGACCAGGGTACATGGGGTACATGGGGTACCTCGGGATGCCCCCGCACCCCACCCATTGATCTGGGACGAGATTTTCGTCTCTCCTTTCGTTTGGCAGCCGTTTCATCCCGCGGGTCGCAAACCACGTCCTAGAGAAGCCGAAACTTCCTCCTCCTCCTCCTCCACTCGCTTGTGACATCATTCCTCCAAATCCCTTCTATATTTAGCGGTTCTAACCCAAGCTATGCCTCAGTGCCCTCTGCCAGTGCCCCTCCCTCCCTCCCTGCCTCCCTCCCTCCCTCGCTGGCTTATCAGCCGGGGCAAAACACAAAGCACCAGGAAATTGCATTGCAACCCCAACACACATCAGCGTTCAGACTTCATAACGCTCTCTCAGACATGTTTGCGTGTGCTTTGGAACTGTTCTGTGGGTTGATGACTACGACCGTTCTCCCCATCCTCCACCTCTGCCCATCTGAGATGTTTCTTGGCCTGCCACTTCGGGCCTTAACCGTGAACTGTGAACTGTGTATGTGGTCGACCATCTCCTCACCATGTTCCTCACAGTGGAACCCAACAGCTGAAACCTCCGACGTGGCTCTGCCGACGAATACAGGATGGAACCTGAATATAAATTGGACTGGCGGTCCTGCAGGACGCCCCCTAAAGGACTCACATATACCGTATTTTCCGGACTATGAAGCCTAAAAGTTTCCCAGAAATCGGACATGCGCCTTATAATCCGGTGCTCCTTATACGTGTACTCATTTCATTCATTCATTATCTTCCGCCCTATCCTATATTGGGGTCACGGGGGGGTTCCCCATGCCCATCCAGGGGAGAACGTTTCGGGCGCTGGGTAGATACACCCAGGACAGGACGCCAATCCATCGCTGGGCACACACTCACTCACACAGACACGCACACAAACACACTCTATATGGGGCAATTTGATTTGGAGATCTCAATTGACTTGATCCATGTTTTTGGACTGTGGGAGGAAACCGGAGAACCCGGAGGAAACCCACGCGGACACAGGGAGAACATGGAAACTCCACCAGATGAGAACCCCTAGTGCTGAGAGGAGAACGTGCTAACCACTAAGCCACCGTGCCGCCCCCATACGTGTACTGAGTTCCGAAATCTATAAAAGTATTGTTGTGCGAGCGGGTGGTTTTTTCCACACATCGCCGCCCTGCTGATCGGCGACTCCATGCGCGCTCATCTCACAGAAAAGCCGAGTGAAGAATATTACTCGTTCTCCATGCCCATCCAGGGGAGAACGTTTCGGGCGCTGGGCAGATACACCCAGGACAGGACGCCGATCTATCACTGGGCACACACTCACTCACACACACACACTCTATATGGGGCAATTTGGAGAACTCAATTGACTTGATCCATGTTTGTGGACTGTGGGAGGAAAGCGGAGAACCCGGAGGAAACCCACGCGGACACGGGGAGAACATGGAAACTCCACCCACGTTGGGTTTTGAACCAGGAATCCCTAGCGCTGAGAGGAGAACATGCCAAGCATGCCAACTACAGGGAGCCAATGAGAGAGGAGTATTGGAGTCACATGACTTCTCTTGAGTTGGTTGAACACAAATCGGGATGCAGAGTTTGGAATCAGTTGTACATTACAGTAAGAGAGCCGGGATAGGCTGAGGGCTTGGACTAACAGCTGAGTAGCATGTTCAGTTCCTGATGTTCTTGATGTTCTACAGAAGGAATCTGCAGGAACGACCGGATCAGATGAATGCATGACTGCGGGCTGAGCAGGCAGGTGGTCGATCATGAGAACAGCACACACGGTACAGAAACAGAAACGCAGAACAGGAGTGCAATGATGAATCTGACTTTAGCGGAACGTCACGTCCAAATAGAAACACTAGAAGCCTTGCGGCGAGTGGTTGCTATGGAAACGTATGGTGTTGCTGAACTGATGCAGTGCAGACGGGCCACGAGCCACGGAGAACGTTCTGCACTTATATAAATAAATAATAATAAAACATTTTCAAAAATACAGACGAAAACTGCCGGGAGACGAAATGACTGAAGGATAACGAAGTTCTGCTGTCTTTTAGGGGGAGACTGAGGTTCTGCATGGTGAGACTGGTTCTGTACAGTATGGTTATGGTTCTGTACAGTATGGTTATGGTTCTGTACAGTGTGAATGAGGTTCTGTAGATTGTGGTTATAGTTCTACATGGTGAGACTGGTTCTGTACAGTGTGGTTATGGTTCTACATGGTGAGACTGGTTCTGTTCAGTGTGGTAATGGTTCTACATGGTGAGACTGTGGTTGTGTACAGTGTGGTTATGGTTCTACATGGTGAGACTGGTTCTGTACAGTGTGGTTATGGTTCTACATGGTGAGACTGGTTCTGTACAGTGTGGTTATGGTTCTACATGGTGAGACTGTGGTTCTGTACAGTGTGGTTATGGTTCTACATGGTGAGACTGTGGTTCTGTACAGTGTGGTTATGGTTCTGTACAGTGTGAATGTGGTTCTATACAGTGTGGTTATGGTTCTACATGGTGAGACTGTGGGTCTGTACAGTGTGGTTATGGTTCCACATGGTGAGACTGTGGTTCAGTACAACATTGTTATGGTTCCACATGGTGAGACTGGTTCTGTACAGTGTTGTTATGATTCCACATGGTGAGACTGTGGTTCTGTACAGTGTGGTTATGGTTCTGCATGGTGAGACTGTGGTTCTGTACAGTGTTATGGTTCTACATGGTGAGACTGGTTCTGTACAGTGTGGTTATGGTTCTACATGGTGAGACTGTGGTTCTGTACAGTGTGGTTATGGTTCTACATGGTGAGACTGTGGTTCTGTACAGTGTGGTTATGGTTCTACATGGTGAGACTGTGGTTCTGTACAGTGTGGTTATGGTTCCACATGGTGAGACTGTGGTTCAGTACAACATTGTTATGGTTCCACATGGTGAGACTGGTTCTGTACAGTGTTGTTATGATTCCACATGGTGAGACTGTGGTTCTGTACAGTGTGGTTATGGTTCTGCATGGTGAGACTGTGGTTCTGTACAGTGTTATGGTTCTACATGGTGAGACTGGTTCTGTACAGTGTGGTTATGGTCCTACATGGTGAGACTGTGGTTCTGTACAGTGTGGTTATGGTTCTACATGGTGAGACTGTGGTTCTGTACAGTGTGGTTATGGTTCTACATGGTGAGACTGTGGTTCTGTTCAGTGTGGTTATGGTTCCACATGGTGAGACTGTGGTTCAGTATAGTGTTGTTATGGTTCCACATGGTGAGACTGGTTCTGTACAGTGTTGTTATGATTCCACATGGTGAGACTGTGGTTCTGTACAGTGTGGTTATGGTTCTGCATGGTGAGACTGTGGTTCTGTACAGTGTTATGGTTCTACATGGTGAGACTGGTTCTGTACAGTGTGGTTATGGTTCTACATGGTGAGACTGGTTCTGTTCAGTGTGGTTATGGTTCTACTTGGTGAGACTGGTTCTATAGAGTGTGGTTATGGTTCTACTTGGTGAGACTGGTTCTGTACAGTGTGGTTATGGTTCCACATGGTGAGACTGGTTCTATAGAGTGTGGTTATGGTTCTACTTGGTGAGACTGGTTCTGTACAGTGTGGTTATGGTCTATATGGTGAGACTGTGGTTCTGTACAGTGTGTCTGTAGTTCTGCACAATGAGACTGGTTCTGTACATTATGGTTATGGTTCTGTACAGTGTGATTGTGGTTCTAGACGGTAAGACCGTGGTTCTACATGGTGAGACTGTGGTTCTGCACAGTGTGATTGTGGTTCTACATCGTCTTCCTCTGTGTGATTGCGGTTCTACGTGGTGTAGTTGTGGTTCTATGGATTCATAAGATGGATTTCTCTCAGCACTCTATTCCCGTCCCTCTGATGGACAGCGCTCCGGATCGGGACGTTCTCCAGCGCGACCGTCGGTTCTCTGATTCTCTGGCTCGTATTGGCGGGCACACAGACGAAGCGCGGCGCCGGCGGATCACAGAAGCCGGGCCCGTTAACTAGAACCCAGCACAGAGAACCCAGCCTGAGGCTGGCCAGCCAATCAGTGAGAATGTATTGGCGCTGAGGTTGGCGCAGCGTGGAGAACGTGTGACGGACGAGCAGGCGCTCGCTTCTGCATCTCCAGCAACACGTTGAACAGTCTTTTCACCGCCGTCTCTCCCCGCAGCACCGACGGCGCTTTCACACCAGCGGAACTCGCAGAGCCTCTCGAGCTGTTCCATAAAGACCACTGCAGAACTCAGAACCTGATCTCACAAGAACCACGTGTGAGGTGGACGTGGCGACTAGGGGTGCAGATTGAAAATCGATTCTTCAAAGAATCGCGATTCGTAGTCCTGCCGATTCTGAATCGATTCACAAAGCCCAAGATTCGATATTTAAAAAATGCGTTTAAGTTCGATTTTGGCGCCCCCTCTGGAGCGTACAGCGTATCGCATGCCGTTTCCACTCGGCCACCGCACAGCACGCTCCCAAAGCATGGAGCGCATTTCGACATCCCGGTTCGAATCCCCATCTGGGTGGAGTTTCCATGTTCTCCCCGTGTCCGCGTGGGTTTCCTCCGGGTTCTCCGGTTTCCTCCCACAGTCCAAAAACATGGATCAAGTTAATTGAGTTCTCCAAATTGCCCCATATAGAGTGTGTCTGTGTGAGTGAGTGTGTGCCCAGCGATGGGTTGGCGTCCTGTCCTGGGTGTATCTGCCCAGCACCCGAGACGTTCTACGCTGGATGGGCATGGAGAACCCCCCCCCACACCCCCCCCCCCCGACCCTAATAGAGGATAAAGCGTCAGTACCATACATATACTAAATGTAACACAGCAACTGTTTACAAAATAAAGGTCCCAAAGCGTCAGTACCATACATATACTAAATGTAACACAGCAACTTTCTACAAAATAAAAGTCCCAAAGTGTCAGTACCATACATATACTAAATGTACCACAGCAACTGTTTACAAAATAAAAGTCCCAAAGCGTCAGTACCATACATATACTAAATGTAACAGCAACTCTCTACAAAATAAAGGTCCCAAAGCGTCAGTACCATACATATACTAAATGTAACAGCAACTGTCTACAAAATAAAAGTCCCAAAGCGTCAGTACCATACATATACTAAATGTACCACAGCAACTGTTTACAAAATAAAGGTCCCAAAGCGTCAGTACCATACATATACTAAATGTAACACAGCAACTGTCTACAAAATAAAGGTCCCAAAGCGTCAGTACCATACATATACTAAATGTAACACAGCAACTGTCTACAAAATAAAGGTCCCAAAGCGTCAGTACCATACATATACTAAATGTAACACAGCAACTGTTTACAAAATAAAGGTCCCAAAGCGTCAGTACCATACATATACTAAATGTAACACAGCAACTGTCTACAAAATAAAGGTCCCAAAGCGTCAGTACCATACATATACTAAATGTAACACAGCAACTGTTTACAAAATAAAAGTCCAAAAGCGTCAGTACCATACATATACTAAATGTAACACAGCAACTTTCTACAAAATAAAGGTCCCAAAGCGTCAGTACCATACATATATTAAATGTAACACAGCAACTGTTTACAAAATAAAAGTCCCAAAGCGTCAGTACCATACATATATTAAATGTAACAGCAACTGTCTACAAAATAAAAGTCCCAAAGCGTCAGTACCATACATATACTAAATGTAACACCGCAACTGTCTACAAAATAAAGGTCCCAAAGCGTCAGTACCATACATATACTAAATGTAACACAGCAACTGTTTACAAAATAAAGGTCCCAAAGCGTCAGTACCATACATATACTAAATGTAACACAGCAACTGTCTACAAAATAAAGGTCCCAAAGCGTCAGTACCACACGTATACTAAATGTACCACAGCAACTGTTTACAAAATAAAAGTCCCAAAGCGTCAGTACCATACATATACTAAATGTAACACAGCAACTTTCTACAAAATAAAAGTCCCAAAGCGTCAGTACCATACATATACTAAATGTAACACAGCAACTGTCTACAAAATAAAGGTCCCAAAGCGTCAGTACCATACATATACTAAATGTACCACAGCAACTTTCTACAAAATAAAGGTCCCAAAGCGTCAGTACCATACATATACTAAATGTAACACAGCAACTGTCTACAAAATAAAGGTCCCAAAGCGTCAGTACCATACATATACTAAATGTAACACAGCAACTGTCTACAAAATAAAGGTCCCAAAGCGTCAGTACCATACATATACTAAATGTAACACAGCAACTGTCTACAAAATAAAAGTCCCAAAGCGTCAGTACCATACATATACTAAATGTAACACAGCAACTTTCTACAAAATAAAAGTCCCAAAGCGTCAGTACCATACATATACTAAATGTAACACAGCAACTTTCTACAAAATAAAAGTCCCAAAGCGTCAGTACCATACATATACTAAATGTAACACAGCAACTTTCTACAAAATAAAAGTCCCAAAGCGTCAGTACCATACATATACTAAATGTAACACAGCAACTGTTTACAAAATAAAGGTCCCAAAGCGTCAGTACCATACATATACTAAATGTACCACAGCAACTGTTTACAAAATAAAGGTCCCAAAGCGTCAGTACCATACATATACTAAATGTACCACAGCAACTGTTTACAAAATAAAGGTCCCAAAGCGTCAGTACCATACATATACTAAATGTAACACAGCAACTGTCTACAAAATAAAGGTCCCAAAGCGTCAGTACCATACATATACTAAATGTAACACAGCAACTGTCTACAAAATAAAAGCCCCAAAGCATCTTTACTATACATATATTAAATGTAACAGCAACTGTCTACAAAATAAAGGTCCCAAAGCGTCAGTACCATACATATACTAAATGTACCACAGCAACTGTCTACAAAATAAAGGTCCCAAAGCGTCAGTACCATACATATACTAAATGTAACAGCAACTGTCTACAAAATAAAAGTCCCAAAGCGTCAGTACCATACATATACTAAATGTACCACAGCAACTGTCTACAAAATAAAAGTCCCAAAGCGTCAGTACCATACATATACTAAATGTAACACAGCAACTTTCTACAAAATAAAAGTCCCAAAGCGTCAGTACCATACATATACTAAATGTACCACAGCAACTGTTTACAAAATAAAGGTCCCAAAGCGTCAGTACCATACATATACTAAATGTAACACAGCAACTGTCTACAAAATAAAAGTCCCAAAGCGTCAGTACCATACATATACTAAATGTAACAGCAACTTTCTACAAAATAAAGGTCCCAAAGCGTCAGTACCATACATATACTAAATGTAACACAGCAACTGTTTACAAAATAAAGGTCCCAAAGCGTCAGTACCATACATATACTAAATGTAACACAGCAACTTTCTACAAAATAAAAGTCCCAAAGCGTCAGTACCATACATATACTAAATGTAACACAGCAACTGTCTACAAAATAAAGGTCCCAAAGCGTCAGTACCATACATATACTAAATGTAACACAGCAACTGTCTACAAAATAAAGGTCCCAAAGCGTCAGTACCATACATATACTAAATGTAACACAGCAACTGTTTACAAAATAAAGGTCCCAAAGCGTCAGTACCATACATATACTAAATGTAACACAGCAACTGTCTACAAAATAAAGGTCCCAAAGCGTCAGTACCATACATATACTAAATGTAACACAGCAACTGTCTACAAAATAAAGGTCCCAAAGCGTCAGTACCACACGTATACTAAATGTACCACAGCAACTGTTTACAAAATAAAGGTCCCAAAGCGTCAGTACC
>JAFMOC010000213.1:80000-95000 GCA_019802505.1 Corydoras sp. C115 | reverse complement strand
GATCCCTCCATCGTCCAAAACGAGCCGAGTCATCGGTCAAATGATGTCATCAGTGGCGGGCTGACCGATTTGTTGCCCGGGTTAAAATGAGCCGGGGCCAGAGTGACCTCGGCTGAAGAGGAGGGGGGGGGGGGGGGAGGGGGGGAAAGCATAAACCTTCACGCCGTCACCACCAGGTCAACGGACCTTAAAAGAGCAGAACGATTCTTAAACGGCAGAGGGTCGCCCCGCCCCCTCGACGCCGGTGGGGACGGGGGGGGGGGGGGGGGGGGGGGGGGGGGGCAAAGACAGCGAGTCCGGCAGCACTTGGATGAACCCCTGGACCTTGGACGAGGTGGAACGTCAGGCTCTACAGCAAACAGAGCTTTCTTTCACAGAGTGCTGAGCTGACTTCATTTAAAAACACATCAGCCTTCACTTCCAGAACACGATGCGGGTCGACGTGACGACGAGGGAGCCAAACCAAACCCGGCACAGAACCCAAAAACCTCTTTCGGGGTCATGATGCGGGTTCTATCAGTAATGACGAGAACTGATGCCAGAAACCGATCTAGAAACGGTCCAAAACCACACCATCATTATTAGATCATATAACGTCAGTTATGGCTTAGTGGCTCAGTTGTTTAGTGATTAGCATGTTCTTCTCTCAGCACTAGAGCTTCACGTTCGAATCCCCATCTGGGGGAAGTTTCCATGTTCTCCCTGTGTCCACGTGGGTTTCCTCCGGGTTCTCCGGTTTCCTTCCACAGTCCAAAAACATGGATCAAGGTCAATTGAAGTCTGTGTGTGTGTGTGAGTGAGTGTGCCCAGTGATAGATTGGTGGGGGGGGGGGGTTCTCCATGCCTATCCAGGGGAGAACGTCTCAGGCGCTGGGCAGATAGACCCAGGACAGGACGCCAATCTATCACTGGACACACACTCACTCACTCAGACACACTCTATATGGGGCAATTTGGAGACATCAATTGACTTGATCCATGTTTTTGGACTGTGGGAGGAAACCGGAGAACCTGGAGGAAACCCACGCTGACACAGGGAGAACATGGAAACTCCACCCACATTGGGATAACCCTCAAATCTCATTCATTCATTATCTTCCGCTTTATCCTCTATTAGGGTCGCGGTGGGGTTCCCCATGCCCATCCAGGGGAGAACGTCTCAGGTGCTGGGCAGATACACCCAGGACAGGGCGCCAACCTATCACTGGACACACTCACTCACACAGACACACTCTATATGGGGCAATTTGGAGACATCAATTGTCCTTGATCCATGTTTTTGGACTGTGGGAGGAAACCGGAGAACCCGATGGAAACCCACGCTGACACGGGGAGAACATGGAAAATCCACCCAGATTGGGATAACCCTCAAATCTCATTCATTCATTATCTTTGGATTTATCCTCTATTAGGGTCGCGGTGGGGTTCCCCATGCCCATCCAGGGGAGAACGTCTCAGGCGCTGGGCAGATACACCCAGGACAGGACGCCAACCTATCACTGGACACACTCACTCACACAGACACACTCTATATGGGGCAATTTGGAGACATCAATTGTCCTTGATCCATGTTTTTGGACTGTGGGAGGAAACCGGAGAACCCGATGGAAACCCACGCTGACACGGGGAGAACATGGAAAATCCACCCACATTGGGATAACCCTCAAATCTCATTCATTCATTATCTTCCGCTTTATCCTCTATTAGGGTCGCGGTGGGGTTCCCCATGCCCATCCAGGGGAGAACGTCTCAGGCGCTGGGAAGATAGACCCAGGACAGGACGCCAATCTATCACTGGACACACACTCACTCACACAGACACACTCTATATGGGGCAATTTGGAGACATCAATTGTCCTCGATCCATGTTTTTGGACTGTGGGAGGAAACCGGAGAACCTGGAGGAAACCCACGCTGACACGGGGAGAACATGGAAACTCCACCCACATTGGGATAACCCTCAAATCAATCCATCTTAATAAAATATGATTAGGACGGCAGAGCTCCCCTAATGCAGGGGAGCATATGTTTCCTGATGGTCTCATGACAGGTCCGAGGTGGACGGTCAGGCGGGACAAAGGGACGAGAGAGACGGTGGGCCGGTCCTGTCCGAATGGACAGATGGGATGCGTGTGGCGTGGGAAGGGTTAAAGTCTGAGGAGGCGCCATCTGCTGCCTCGTCTGCTCCAATGGCTGGCTGCTGGCCCCCACTTGGGACACGGAGTGTCATTATGTCTCTTTCTGTGTGTGTGTGTGTGTGTGTGTGTGTGTGTGTGTGTGTGTGTGTGTGTGTATGTGTGTGTGGTTGATCAATAAGCCATGCTGTGAAACATGTAGTTCCGGTTCTTAAATCTGATTGGCTGAGACATTTGTCCAACCGTGACATCACCGACAATAACACACACCTCTGAGCACTTCACATTCGTATCTATGCGTGATATACGATACATTATTTTCCCGATGTTTTAACAAAAAAATGTTTAAAAAACTGCATTCTGTAATTTGTCCACTAGACGGCAGTATTTGATTGTTAGAGAAACCCAAAACCTGTTACTCAGGGTCGGTGTTTACTTCAAAACCTGGACAAGATTAAAACTAGATTATTATTATTAGTATCCATCCATTATCTTCCGCTTTATCCTCTATTAGGGTCGCGGGGGAAGGGGGGGGGTTCCCCATGCCCATCCAGGGGAGAACGTCTCGGGCGCTGGGCAGATACACCCAGGACAGGACGCTGGGCACACACTCACTCACACAGACAGACACACTCTATATGGGGCAATTTGGAGAATTCATTTGACCTTGATCCATGTTTTTGGACTGTGGGAGGAAACCGGAGAACCCGGAGGAAACCCACGCAGACAGGGGGAAAACATGGAAACTCCACCCAGATTGGGATTCGAACTTGGATCCCCAGCGCTGAGAGGAGAACATGCCAACCACTAAGCCACCGTGCCCCCTATTTACTATTATTATATTATTATTAATAATAATATTAACATATTATTATTGCTTTTAATACAAATAAATATATTTCTAAGGCGGTATAAGTGGTTGGCATGTTCTCCTCTCAGCACTAGGGATTCCCGGTTCGAATCCCCATCTGGGTGGAGTTTCCATGTTCTCCCCGTGTCCTCGTGGGTTTCCTCCGGGTTCTCCGGTTGCCTCCCACAGTCCAAAAACATGGATCAAGTCAATTGAGTTCTCCAAATTGCCCCATATAGAGTGTGTCTGTGTGAGTGAGTGTGTGTCCAGTGATAGATTGGCGCCCTGTCCTGGGTGTATCTGCCCAGCGCCCAAGACGTTCTCCCCTGGATGGGCATGGGGAACCCCACCGCGACCCTAATAGAGGATAAAGCGGAAGATAATGAATGATGAATAAGTCAAATCTTGTTTTTTTTATTATAGTTTGTTTTTAATTGTTTTATTAAAGCTATAAGACACTCGAGGTCGTGTATTATTGTGAATAAATCACGGTAAACAGGTGTAACTTCACGCTGCTACACGTCTGATATAATAACGTCTCCTTCCCGTGATTTATTCACAATAATGCCACGCCCTCTTGTACCGTTCCTTCATTCATTATCTCCCGCTTTATTCTCTATTAGGGTCGCGGGTTCCCCATGCCCAACCAGGGGAGAACGTCTCAGGCGCTGGGCAGATACACCCAGGACAGGGCGCCAATCCATCGCTGGGCACACACTCACTCACACAAACACACTCTATATGGGGCAATTTGGAAAACTCAATTGACTTGATCCATGTTTTTGGACTGTGGGAGGAAACCGGAGAGACCGGAGGAAACCCACACGGACACGGGGAGAACATGGAAACTCCACCCAGATGGGGATTCGAACCGGGAATCCCTAGTGCTGAGAGGAGAACATGCTAACCACTAAGCCAACGTGCCGCCCTCTCTCGTACCGTATTTTATAAAATAAAAAAATCAGCTCCCAATGAAGAGGACTAAAGTTCAGATGACCTTCAAGGTTCAAAATCACTAAAAAGACAGACGCAGACAGAACCAGAATCAAAATCCTGGTTCAGGACGACAGACGCAGACAGAACCAGCTCAGACGCAGACAGAACCAGCGCAGACGCAGACAGAACCAGCTCAGACGCAGACAGAACCAGCGCAGACAGAACCAGCTCAGACGCAGACAGAACCAGCTGAGACGCAGACAGAACCAGCTGAGACGCAGACAGAACCAGCTGAGACGCAGACAGAACCAGCTGAGACGCAGACAGAACCAGCTCGGACGCAGACAGAACCAGCTCGGACGCAGACAGAACCAGCTCGGACGCAGACAGAAGCAGGTCGGACGCAGACAGAAGCAGGTGAGACGCAGACAGAACCAGCGCAGACGCAGACAGAACCAGCTCAGACGCAGACAGAACCGGCTCAGACGCAGACAGAACCGGCTCAGACGCAGACAGAACCGGCGCAGACGCAGACAGAACCGGCGCAGACGCAGACAGAACCGGCGCAGACGCAGACAGAACCGGCGCAGACGCAGACAGAACCAGCTGAGACGCAGACAGAACCAGCTCGGACGCAGACAGAACCAGCTCGGACGCAGACAGAACCAGCTCGGACGCAGACAGAACCAGCGCGGACGCAGACAGAACCAGCGCGGACGCAGACAGAACCAGCTCTGACGCAGACAGAACCAGCGCAGACGCAGACAGAACCGGCTCAGACGCAGACAGAACCGGCTCAGACGCAGACAGAACCGGCGCAGACGCAGACAGAACCGGCGCAGACGCAGACAGAACCGGCGCAGACGCAGACAGAACCAGCTCAGACGCAGACAGAACCAGCTCAGACGCAGACAGAACCTGCTCAGACGCAGACAGAACCGGCGCAGACGCAGACAGAACCGGCGCAGACGCAGACAGAACCGGCGCAGACGCAGACAGAACCGGCGCAGACGCAGACAGAACCAGCTGAGACGCAGACAGAACCAGCTCAGACGCAGACAGAACCAGCTCAGACGCAGACAGAACCAGCTCAGACGCAGACAGAACCGGCTCAGACGCAGACAGAACCGGCTCGGACGCAGACAGAACCGGCTCGGACGCAGACAGAACCGGCTCAGACGCAGACAGAACCGGCTCAGACGCAGACAGAACCGGCGCAGACGCAGACAGAACCGGCTCAGACGCAGACAGAACCGGCTCAGACGCAGACAGAACCGGCGCAGACGCAGACAGAACCGGCGCAGACGCAGACAGAACCGGCGCAGACGCAGACAGAACCGGCGCAGACGCAGACAGAACCGGCTCAGACGCAGACAGAACCGGCTCAGACGCAGACAGAACCGGCGCAGACGCAGACAGAACCGGCTCAGACGCAGACAGAACCGGCTCAGACGCAGACGACAGAACCGGCGCAGACGCAGACAGAACCGGCGCAGACGCAGACAGAACCGGCTCAGACGCAGACAGAACCGGCTCAGACGCAGACAGAACCGGCTCAGACGCAGACAGAACCGGCTCAGACGCAGACAGAACCGGCTCAGACGCAGACAGAACCGGCTCAGACGCAGACAGAACCGGCGCAGACGCAGACAGAACCGGCGCAGACGCAGACAGAACCGGCTCAGACGCAGACAGAACCGGCTCAGACGCAGACAGAACCGGCGCAGACGCAGACAGAACCAGCGCAGACGCAGACAGAACACTGCGCAGACGCAGTGCAGATCTGATGCGTCGGCTGAAGCGGTTGAAAGCAGGCGGTGGGCCGGACGCTCGGTGACGAGGAGCCACCTGAATCCACTGAGCCTCACAACCTGCATCACAACATCAAACACACGGAACACGGGACACACACACGGACACGCCATATGAGGGAAACAGGACTGCAAGCTGCTCTCTCACATCTCTCTCTCTCTCTCTCTCTCTTTTTCTCTTTCTCTCTTCCATCTCTCTCTCACCCAGCTCTCTCATCTCTTGCTGTCTCTCTCTCTCTCTCTCTCTCTATCCCATCTCTGTCTCTCTCTCCCATCTCCCTCTCTTGCCCATCTCTCTCTCTCTCATCTCTCTCACTTTCTCTCCCCCATCTCTCTCTCGCCCATCTCCCTCTCGCCCATCTCCCTCTCTTGCCCATCTCTCTCTCGCCCATCTCCCTCTCGCACCCATCTCTCTCTCGCCCATCTCCCTCTCTTGCCCATCTCTCTCTTGCCCATCTCTCTCCCTCTCTTGCCCATCTCTCTCTCTCTCTTGCCCATCTCTCTCTCTTGCCCATCTCTCTCTCTCTCTTGCCCATCTCTCTTGCCCATCTCTCCCTCTCTTGCCCATCTCTCTCTCTCATCTCTCTCACTTTCTCTCCCCCATCTCTCCTCGCCCATCTCCCTCTCGCCCATCTCCCTCTCTTGCCCATCTCTCTCTTGCCCATCTCTCTCTCTCTTGCCCATCTCTCCCACTTTCTCTCTTCTCTCTCGCCCATCCCTCTCTTGCCCATCTCTCCCTCTCTTGCCCATCTCTCTCTCTCATCTCTCTCACTTTCTCTCCCCCATCTCTCTCTCGCCCATCTCCCTCTCGCCCATCTCCCTCTCTTACCCATCTCTCTCTCGCCCATCTCCCTCTCGCCCATCTCCCTCTCTTACCCATCTCTCTCTCGCCCATCTCCCTCTCTTACCCATCTCTCTCTCGCCCATCTCCCTCTCTTGCCCATCTCTCTCTCGCCCATCTCCCTCTCTTGCCCATCTCTCTCTCTCTTGCCCATCTCTCCCACTTTCTCTCTTCTCTCTCGCCCATCCCTCTCTTGCCCATCTCTCCCTCTCTTGCCCATCTCTCCCTCTCTTGCCCATCTCTCTCTCTCATCTCTCTCACTTTCTCTCTTCCATCTCTCCCTCCCCCATCTCTCTCTCGCCCATCTCCCTCTCTTGCCCATCTCTCTCCCTTTCTCTCTTCTCTTTCCTATCTCTCCCTCTCACTCCCATTTCTCTCTCGCCCATCTCCCTCTCACGCCCACCTCCCTCTCTCCCTCCCATCTCTCTCACTTTCTCTCTCTCTCTCTCTCTCTCCCTCCCATCTCTCTCTCACTTTCTCTCTCTCTCCCTCTCATCTCTCTCTCTCCCTCTCTCGCCCACCTCCCTCTCTCCCTCCCATCTCTCTCACTTTCTCTCTCTCTCTCTCTCTCTTTCTTCCCTCCCATCTCTCTTTCTCTTTCTCTCTCTCTCTCCCATCTCTCCCTGTCTTGCCCATCTCTCTCCCTCTCTCGCCCACCTCCCTCTCTCTCTCCAATCTCCACACATTAAAAAAGCGTTTTTCTGAACACCCCTCCGCCTAAAGAACGTTAGCTTCCTAAAGAACGTTCTGCACTGAGGACATGAGTGAGGACACAGTGAGGACGTGAGTGAGGACACAGAGTGGACACAGAGTGGACACAGAGTGGACACAGAGTGGACACAGAGGTGGACGTGCTGGTGAGTTTGTTGTGGTGGACGCGGTTGGTCCAGCAGATCAGATTCAGATCTTCATTAGTGCGAAGGCCGACAGAAAGCAGTTTGGTTCCTATCCCGGTCGACTCCGGAGGTGATATGAAGCCGTCCTGGCAGTCGGGTCCAGAACCGTCCAGGATTACCGCAGAACGTAAAGGTCAGCACCTCGAACGAGAGACGGGGAACATCTGAACACGCCACCGGATCACGGACGAGGACGCATCGTCCCAGAAGCGAGACTGGACCTACAAGTCAGGAGACACTGGACACAGAGACCACTGTTCTAGGTCAACCAAGGGGATGAATTAGAACCTCGGCTTCAAATCCTGATGAACTCAACCTGCAGACTGGAGAACACGGTGCAGATAGAGTGCAGCAAGCAAGCTGCAAAAACCTTTAAAAAACACCAGACACCACAGTCCCCACTGCAAAGAACCTGGGGGGGGAACCGCACGTCGTATTCAGTACGGGACACGCGGTACAGAACGCGCTTTGTAAGCAAAATACAACGGTATAGAACGTGTGAACACCATAGAACCCAAGACGGAACTAAAACGCAGAGGCGAGATGTTCTCCAGAGGCAAGTTGCCCCATAGCTGTAACCCCTCTGCTCATGCCATGCTAAGTGGCCAGGAATCCCTAGTGCTGAGAGGAGAACCAGCGGCCTGCAGGTACATAGAACCCTAAATACGAATCAGCCAGGTACATAGAACCCTAAATATGAAATAGGACACAGCCAGGAACATAGAACCCTAAATATGAAATAGGACACAGCCAGGTACATAGAACCCTAAATACGAAAGAGGAAACAGCCAGGTACATAGAACCCTAAATATGAAACTGCCAGGTACATAGAACCCTAAATACGAAAGAGGAAACAGCCAGGTACATAGAACCCTAAATATGAAACAGCCAGGTACATAGAACCCTAAATACGAAATATGACACAGCCAGGTACATAGAACCTTAAAAACAAAACAGCCAGGTACATAGAACACCATAGAACCCAAGGCGGAACTAAAACACAGAGGCGAGTTGTTCTCCGGAGGCAAGTTGCCCCATAGCTATAACCCCTCTGCTCATGCCATGCTAAGTGGAGCTGGGTTTAGAGGGGAGCATGGAACACGAGTGGAACCCACCCACACAAATGACCCACACTGCTTCATTCACATCAAACGTGTGGGAGGAACTTGGGTTCCTGTGATTGACAGCTGTACTAGAGTAGCGTGGGGGGGGGGTGTATAGAACACGGACGGTTTGTCGGCGGTTGTGAGGTATGTTTGTGGAAATCATCCACATCAAGAACCATCCATCCATTATCTTCCGCTTTATCCTCTATTAGGGTCGGGGGGGTTCCCCATGCCCATCCAGGGGAGAACGTTTCGGGTGCTGGGCAGATACACCCAGGACAGGGAGCCAATCTATCGCTGGACACACACTCACTTACACAGACACACTCTATATGGGGCAATTTGGAACATTTACTTTAATTTGAATCTATGTTTTTGGACTGTGGGAGGAAACCGGAGAACCCGGAGGAAACCCTCGTGGACACAAGGAGAACATGGAAACTCCACCCAGATTGGGATTTGAACCAGGAATCCCTAGTGCTGAGAGGAGAACCAGCGGCCTGCAGGTACATAGAACCCTAAATACGAATCAGCCAGGTACATAGAACCCTAAATACGAAAGAGGAAACAACCAGGTACATAGAACCCTAAATACAAAACAGCCAGGTACATAGAACCCTAAATACGAAATATGACACAGTCAGGTACATAGAACCCTAAATATGAAATAGGACACAGCCAGGTACATAGAACCCTAAATACGAAATATGACACAGCCAGGTACATAGAACTCTAAATACGAAACAGACAGGTACATAGAACCCTAAATACGAAAGAGGAAACAGCCAGATACATAGAACCCTAAATACAAAACAGCCAGGTACATAGAATCCTAAATACGAAATATGACACAGCCAGGATCATAGAACCCTACATACAAAACAGCCAGGTACATAGAACCCTAAATTAAAAACAGCCAGGAACATACAACCCTAAATACGAAATATGACACAGCCAGGTACATAGAACCCTTAATACGAAATATGACACAGCCAGGGACATAGAACCCTAAATACAAAACAGCCAGGTACATAGAACCCTAAATACGAAATATGACACAGCCAGGTACATAGAACCCTTAATACGAAATATGACACAGCCAGGGACATAGAACCCTAAATAAAAAACAGCTAGGTACATAGAACCCTAAATAAAAAACAGCCAGGTACATAGAACCCTAAATATGAAATATGACACAGCCAGGTACATAGAACCCTACATACAAAACAGCCAGGTACATAGAACCCTAAATACAAAACAGCCAGGTACATAGAACCCTAAATACAAAACAGCCAGGTACATAGAACCCTAAATATGAAATATGACACAGCCAGGTACATAGAACCCTAAATTAAAAACAGCCAGGAACATACAACCCTAAATACGAAATATGACACAGCCAGGTACATAGAACCCTTAATACGAAATATGACACAGCCAGGGACATAGAACCCTAAATACAAAACAGCCAGGTACATAGAACCCTAAATACAAAACAGCCAGGTACATAGAACCCTAAATATGAAATATGACACAGCCAGGTACATAGAACCCTAAATAAGAAAGATGACACAGCCAGGTACATAGAACCCTAAATATGAAATATGACACAGCCAGGAACATAGAACCCTAAATACGAAACAGACAGGTACATAGAACCTTAATTATGAAATATGACACAGCCAGGTACATAGAACCCTAAATATGAAATATGACACAGCCAGGAACATAGAACCCTAAATACGAAACAGACAGGTACATAGAACCCTAAATACGAAATACGAAACAGACAGGTACATAGAACCCTAAATACGAAATATGACACAGCCAGGTACATAGAACCCTAAATATGAAATATGACACATCCAGAAACATAGAACCCTAAATACGAAATATGACACAGCCAGGTACATAGAACCCTAAATATGAAATATGACACATCCAGAAACATAGAACCCTAAATACGAAACAGACAGGTACATAGAACCCTAAAAACCTCCTGAGCGAGTGGTCTTTGCTAAACTAGCCTCTAGAACCGTTTGATCTGGATTTTTGTTCAAAGGAAATAGAAATGCAGTCAGGTTTTGCACACCGCACGTCTTACTCCTCGCCGTGTGGAAACAGCCGAGTCATCACGATCCCGAAACGTTCCGGACGCCAAGCGTGAGACACGAAGACAGACAGAGACCCGACGGAACGAAGAGAACGTCCCGAGCTGAAGACACACAGGATTGGTTCGTTTCTGATGCTACGGAGGCAGAACCCACCTGCAATACAACCTCATAGCATATAGAACCCTAAATATGAAATATGACACAGCCAGGTATATAGAACCCTAAATACAAAACAGCCAGGTACATAGAACCGTAAATACGAAAGAGGAAACAGCCAGGTACATAGAACCCTAAATACAAAACAGCCAGGTACATAGAACCCTAAATACGAAATATGACACAGCCAGGTATATAGAACCCTGAAAACAAAACAGCCAGGTACATAGAACCCTAAATACGAAAGATGACACAGCCAGGTACATAGAACCCTAAATACAAAATAGGACACAGCCAGGTATATAGAACCGTAAATACAAAACAGCCAGGTACATAGAACCGTAAACACAAAAGAGGAAACAGCCAGGTACATAGAATCCTAAATACGAAACAGCCAGGAACATAGAACCCTAAATACAAAATATGACACAGCCAGGTATATAGAACCCTAAATACAAAATAGGACACAGCCAGGAACATAGAACCCTAAATACAAAATATGACACAGCCAGGTATATAGAACCCTAAATACAAAATAGGACACAGCCAGGTACATAGAACCCTAAATACAAAATATGACACAGCCAGGTATATAGAACCCTAAATACAAAACAGCCAGGTACATAGAACCCTATGAAATGAAAAAAACCCAAGTACATAGAACCCTAAATATGAAATATGACAGTCAGATACATAGAGCCCTAAATATGAAATACAAAACAGCCAGGGACATAGAACCCTAAATACGAAATAAAAAAAACCCAAGTACATAGAACCATAAATATGAAAAATGACACAGCCAGGTACATAGAACCCTAAATATGAAATATGACACAGCCAGGTACATAGAACCCTAAATACAAAACAGCCAGGTACAAAGAACCCTAAATACAAAACAGCCAGGTACATAGAACCCTAAAAACGAAATATGAAACAGCCAGGGACATAGAACCCTAAACAGACAGGGAGACAGAACGGCAATGATGAGGGAGCAGAGGAAGGGGACGAGGACGTCCCGAGCTGAAGATACACAGGATTGGTTAGTTTCCGATGCTACGGGGGCAGAACCCACCAGCAATACAACCTCATTAGCATATAGAGTGTCACGAATCGAGAACCGAATGAAATCAGGACTGTAATCTGTCTTAGTTTAGGGAACAAAAGTGCCGACTTTGGGCTTTTTAGCACGAGCACCAATACAGATCAAACTACACCACAGCTACCCCACAGCCAGGAGACTCAAATACCCCCCCCCCCCCCCACAGAGTCCAGATACCACTTTCACAAACAATACAATGCCTTCATCTGTAATCAGTGTAGCACCTAGTGTACACACACACACACACACACAAACCCACACACACACACACACACACACACACACACACAAACAAACACACACACCCACACAAACACCCCAAACCCCCCCCCCCCCACACACACACACACACACACACACACACACACACACACACACACACACACACCACCCACCCCCCACACACACACACAAACACACACACACACCCCAAACCCACACACACACACACACACACCACACACACACACACACACACACCCACAAACAAACACACACACACACACACACAAACACACACACACCCCCCAAACCCACACACACACCCCCAAACCCACACACACACACACACACACACACACACACACACACACACACAAAACATTTTAATAACACTAAAATAATTTCTATAGGCGGCACTGTGGCTTGGTGGTTAGCATGTTCTCCTCTCAGCACTAGGGATTCCTGGTTCGAATCCCCATCTGGCTGGAGTTTCCATGTTCTCCCCGTGTCTGCGTGGGTTTCCTCCGGGTTCTCCGGTTTCCTCCCACAGTCCAAAAACATGGATCAAGTCAATTGAATTCTCAAAAATTACCCCATATAGAGTGAGTCTGTGTGAGTGAGTGTGTGCCCAGCGATGGATTGGCGCCCTGTCCTGGGTCTATCTGCCCAGCGCCCGAAACGTTCTCCCCTGGATGGGCATGGGGAACCCCACCGCGACCCTAATAGAGGATAAAGCGGGAGATAATGAATGAATGAATGAATGAATGAAGGAATGAATAATTTCTTTAAAATACGTGTTATCATAGCGTAGAATTCGTTTAAATAACGTACCCGTTCGTTCACGTCGTCGGCCTTTCTAAATGTTAGATAACGGGGGTCGGGAATCCGTCTCTCTAGACGCACTACGGCTCATTAGTAGAACAATGGGCACTAAGTGGCACCCCGCAGGTGAGCGGGGAAACTGCACACAAACACACACACACCCACCCACGCCGAAAAATCTCGTATTTCACGTACGATTTCGTTTATTTAAATCCATGCCGATCGTTCCGGCTCCCTCGTACGAATCTAACCGGCTTTATTACGGCTTTATGAACCAAGAAGAGACGTTTAAAGAAGCCGTGTTGTGTGTGGGTTGCTCAGAGATTAACCTCCAGCTACAGTGCCATCTGTCATCGCTTTATCTGGTCGGTACGTTCTACGGTATAAACACTACACGCCGTAGCTATCGCACATGACACAGATAAATGACGAAGGCTTTAATCAATGAGAGGAACAAAAATGATAATCATCATTTTAGGAACAGAATGAGAGCAAAGCGACGGATCGGAGGTCACCGTCAGGCAGGCGGCAGTCCAGGGTCCGGACCCAGACGTTCACTGTGGTCCAAAACCGATAAGCTACTGGGAACGATCGAATTGTCACTGTTTATATTAAAAAGTGGAGCGTTTCTTGTAGGGGTGAACTGCAAATTCGCTGATTCGACGATTCCATTCGGAGAACCGTAGTCGACTATGAACCTCATAGTCGAATGGACCTTTTGACCACATGGGGGCGCCCATGGCTGCTGCTAAGCATTAGTTTTGACATGAAATGTCTTTGTTTTCGTTATATATATAGACTTTTGTCAAAGAAAATCATCCTAATTTCTGTTAATTTTTTTTAATGATGTGTGCGCTTTAACCCATTTACGGTGCTCTAGAAAACAAGTGAAATATAAAAAATATGTTTTTTGAAAACCACGCTTATAGCGCCATCTTGTGGTGAAATTTTAACTGATTCGACGATCAGTCGACTATAGGGAAAATCTGACGGATCAGATTCGACTATGAAAATCCTTAGTTGAAGACACCCCTAGTTTCTTGTATTTACGGTACGGGATTCGCTGTGTAGTAAGATCACCAAAGGGTCCTAGGTCTCTCAGCCAATCAGATCTGTGCAGATTCGGGAGAGCGGAGAAAATACAGACGATGTATGAAGCGGGACGCAGCAGTTAGAGAATTTTTTTTTCTTTTTTAAAGTAAACAAATAAGGTTTATTAAAAGCTGTATGTATATATATATATATTAAAAATTGTCACTAGGTGGCACGGTGGTTTAGTGGTTAGCACGTTCGCCTCTCAGCGCTAGGGATTCCCGGTTCGAATCCCCATCTGGGTGGAGTTTCCATGTTCTCCCCGTGTCCGCGTGGGTTTCCTCCGGGTTCTCCGCTTTCCTCCCACAGTCCAAAAACATGGATCAAGTCAATGGAATTCTCAAAATTGCCCCATATAGAGTGTGTCTGCGTGAGTGAGTGTGTGCCCAGCGATGGATTGGCGCCCTGTCCTGGGTCTATCTGCCCAGCGCCCGAGATGTTCTCCCCTGGATGGGCATGGGGAACCCCACCGCGACGATAATAGAGGATAAAGCGGGAGATAATGAATGAATGAATGAAAATTGTCACTCCATATACATATCCCTCTATTGGCTCCCTGTAGCTGCTGAATTCAGTACAAGTCACTGATCTACAGAACCATTTCTACAGAACCATTTCTGGATCTTCCCCCTCCAGAAATGGTTCTGTAGAAATGGTTCTGTTCACTTCCCTCCAGTGATGATCGCCGTCTGGCGGTTCCACCTCACCGAGGAGCTAATTCTCACTCCATGGCGTTCACCACTGCAAAATGGTGGAACGTTCTTCCCAACTCGGTCCGTAAGGCAGAATCTCTAAACAGTTTTAAGAAACTACTGAAGACGCATCTTTTTAACAAATACCTGTTGTAGAAAAAAAAGAACAAAAAAGGGGGGGGGCAGCATCAAATAACAGGTTTGATGAATTTACAGTGTGGTTGGTTT
>JAFMOC010000213.1:0-75000 GCA_019802505.1 Corydoras sp. C115 | reverse complement strand
GAGAGCGTCCTGTCATCGGAGACCAATGGCTGCAGAGCAGATAACCGATAAGGCTGGATGGGGATCCGCGGCGGTGAGGAGGAGGATGATGGGAAACCAGACGCAGAGCTCCTCGGTTCCACAATAAAGGATCTCGGGTGGCTAAAATAAGATCTGATTTTGATTTACTGTACACACTGCCTGGAAATCACATGAGGAGGAGGAGGAGGAGGAGGAGGAGGAGGAGGAGGAGGAGGAGGAGGGGGGGGGGGGTGGAGAGGGGGTTGGTGGCAATGAGGAAAACATGCAGGCCTGCTGGCATAATGAGCTTTCTGATGGCTTTCTGTGGTTTCCACTGACAGTAAGCAGAGGTCAACCGTTTTTAAAGGTAAATAGATCCAGCTCGGGTATCGGCAGACCCCCCCGGGGGGAGGGGGAGGGGGGGGGGGGCGGGCTGAATGATTTACCGACACGTGAGACGGAAAAAAAGAGGGGAACAAGAGGCAGACTGATGGAACAGAGAGCGTCAACCAATCAGGCGAGATCAGTGGAGCGACGAGATTGCAGCAGAACTCTAAGGCTTGGTTAAACGATACACAGACAACCCCCTCCCCCCCCCTCAAAAAAAATGCCCCATCCCCCCCCCCCCCGTCACAGATCCAAATCAATAAGCTGCTTAAAAAGCACGGCCTCCAATCCTCCTAAATAAGAGAGTTGTAGTTGGTGGAATAGTTGGCACGTTCTCCTCTCAACGTTCGGGGATCCAGGTTCGAATCCCGATCTAGGTGGAGTGCCCATGTTCTCAACATGACCGTGGGATTCCTCCAGGTTCTGGTTTCCGCCCACAGTCCGAAGCCATGGATTCAAGGTGAATTCAGTACTCTAAATTGCCCCATAAAGAGTATGTGTTGAAGTAAGAGCGTGCCCAGTGACAGATTGGTGCCCACGGTCTCCGCTGGATGAGCATGAGCATGAGCATGGGCATCCCCCCCCCCCCATAAAAGCCATGCTTTATCCTCTACTAGGGTCGTGTGGGGGTTCTCCATGCCCATCCAGGGGAGAACATTTCGGGCCATGGGCAGGGTCCAATTCATCATAGGACACACTCACTATTACACACAAACACACTCTACATGGGGCAATTCAGAGAATTCATTCATTCATTCATTATCTCCCGCTATATCCTCTATTAGAGTCGCGGTGGGGTTCCCCATGCCCATCCAGGGGAGAACGTCTCGGGCGCTGGGCAGAGAGACCCAGGACAGGGCGCCAATCAATCGCTGGGCACACACTCACTCACTCAAACACACTCTATATGGGGCAATTTAGAGAACTCAATTAACTTGATCCATGTTTTTGGACTGTGGGAGGAAACCGGAGAACCCGGAGGAAACCCACGCGGACACGGGGAGAACATGGAAACTCCACCAAGATGGGGATTCGAACCGGGAATCCCTAGCGCTGAGAGGAGAACATGCTAACCACTAAGCCACCGTGCCGCCCCAATTCAGAGAATTCAATTGATCTTAATCCATGTCAGAGGAAACCCACGCGGAAATGGGGAGAACATGGATACTCCACCCAGATGGGGATTCGAACTTGGAATCCCTAGCGCTGAGAGGAGAACATGCCAACCACTAAACCACCGTGCCATGATGCTTTAATAAAAGCACAAAAGCGGCACATGCGACTTAAAGATCCTCGTTTATTAGCGCTGTGGTAGAAATATGCCACTAACGAATTCGGAAGAACACAAAGGGAAATGATGCAGATGTCAACCTGAGGGTGGGGTAGCTCAGAGGTTAGGTAGTTAGTGTTGGATTATCAATCTGAAGGTTGGGGGTTCAAATCCAAGGTCGACTGAAGTTACCAATGTGGGTCCTTGGGCAAGACCCTTAACCCTCATTGCTCCAGGGATGTTGTGATGAACCCTGTGCTCACCTTGTAAGTCACTTTGGATAAAAGCGTCCAATAAATGACCAAATGTAATTCATTCATTCATTATCTCCCGCTTTATCCTCTATTAGGGTCGCGGTGGGGTTCCCCATGCCCATCCAGGGGAGAACGTCTCGGGCGCGGGGCAGATAGACCCAGGACAGGACGCCAATCCATCGCTGGACACACACTCACTCACACAGACACACTCTATAAGGGGCAATTTGGAGAATTCAATTGACTTGATCCATGTTTTTGGACTGTGGGAGGAAACCGGAGAACCCGGAGGAAACCCACGCAGACACGGGGAGAACATGGAAACTCCACCCAGATAGGGATTCGAACCGGGAACCCCTAGCGCTGAGAGGCGAACGTGCTAACCACTAAGCCACCGTGCCGCCACCAAATGTAATGTTCAAGTTATTTATTTCAAGTTCAAGTAATTTATTTCTAGAGCGCTTTTTACAACAGTACATCGTCACAGAATGAAAAGCCTTTAAACCCCCAAAGAGCAAGCTGAAGCGACAGTGGCAAGAAAAAACTCTGTTATGTTGTTATTTAAGGAAGAAACCTTGTGAGGACCAAGACTCAGAGGGGACCTCATCCTCCTTGAGCGGCCAGGCAGCAACAACAGTGTAGGACACTAATGTACAGATATTAAACAAATGGAAAAACTAACAACTGGAAAACTATATGTGAGTCCATTAGGGGGCGTCCTGCAGGACCGCCGGTCCAATTGATATTCAGGTTCCAAATGTAAATGTCAATGTGAGCCCAAAAAAATAGCGCTGGGGGTTGCAGGGGGTGAAGCGACTGGACGCTTCACCCGAGACACCCCACAGAGGGGTGAGGCCGATGGGGGGGGGGGGGGTAAGCCATTTTAAACATTCCCCAATACCATTCCCAAATCCAAGACAAGCAACGTCCTGCAAACCGGAGTTGAGCACAGACATGTACTAAGCCGTGCCACACACACACCCACCCACCCACACACACACACCCACACCCACACACACATTCCTACACATTACAGCAACATGTTCCTACTAGCACACACGTCTGCAACGTTCTAAGCAGGCCTACAGAGTGGGCTCCCAGATGAAAACGCTCATGCAGTAATTGTCTTAATAACTGGGTTCTCGTGGAATATTTACGGTAAATAAGACTTTGATTGAGAGAGGAAATGGTCGACAGCGCGGCATAATGACAGACCACAACAGATCAGAGATCAGTGGTGGTCCCACCAGCGAGGGGCTCGAAGGAACAAACCCCAAACAAACCCGAAACAGACCAAAAAACAGACCCGAGCAGAACGGCGGGTGAGGAAGGAACGTGTGTTTACCGATTCCATGGCTATGTTCACAGGTGAAGGGTTAAAATCCAAGGGAGAGGGGGGGGGGACCCAGGCGGCTGCCGCGAAGTCCGGGGAATCCTGCAAAACAAGAAGAAGAAAGAGCGGGGTTAGTTTACACAACTGGTTTCAAGTTGCTGAAGCTATCTAACGGGGGTCGGGGGGGTAGATGGGGGTCGGGGGGTGGGAGGGGGGGTCGAGGGGGTATACTGTTTCCCGCTCAGGTCGAGTTTACGTGATACGTTTCCAGGTTTAATAGCAACACGCTTCCTTTCAAACGTCACAAAGCAGCCGAGTTACCACGACGACGGCTCAGTGTAAAGGAAACGGACGGGATAGGCTCGACTATCGGTCGATTCGGGAAACATTCACGTTATAAACGGTACGACTTTAAATATGCATTTGAATAAATTATCATCATTATAATTACTTTCTGTCCGGCACGGTGGCTTAGTGGCATGGGGCAATTTAGAGCATTTAATTTACCTTGAATCCATGTTTTTGGAGTGTGTGTGGAACCTAGAGAAACTTGGAAACCCCCATGTCAGCACCATGTTCCATGTTTCCATGTTCTCCCCGTGTTCTCGTGGGTTTCCTACGGGTTCTCCGGTTTCCTCCCACAGTCCGAAAACATGGATCAAGTCAATTGAGTTCTCCAAATTGCCCCATATAGAGTGTGTCTGTGTGAGTGAGTGTGTGCCCAGCGATAGATTGGCGTCCTGTCCTGGGTGTATCTGCCCAGCGCCCGGGACGTTCTCCCCTGGATGGGCATGGGGAACCCGACACGACCCTAATAGAGGATAAAGCTAAAGATAATGGATGGAAGGCTCTTATAGTGTGTTTGTAAGTGTTTTATTAAAGTAATAAGACACTGGAGGTTGTGTATTATTGTGAATAAATCACGGTAAACCGGTGTAACTGTACTACGCTACACGTCGTTAATAACTCGTTAATAACTCGTTAATTAAAAAATTAATAACACCTCTTTATGTGATTTATTTACAATAATGTCACACCCTCTAGCACCTTATTGCTTTATTGTGTGATATCACCTCATCACTTACTAACAAAGTCTCTGCGTTACCAGTCCAGTAGCCATGGTTATATGAGACACAGTGCCAACCTGCTGTCATCCCCCCCTCCACAACCCCACCCCACCCCCCCCACAACGTACAACATACTCAGAGTTTAACCTCCTTTATTAATTAAGCGTTTGTGGAAATAAACACTGCGCTCGGTTCCTCTTTCCTTCACTCATTACTCATGACTAAATGAGAAGTGCTGCGTGTCCGGGGAAATAAAAAATGCTTTTTGAAGGGAGGTGTAGTTGCCCCCCCCCACCCCACTATAAGCTCTAAAAAGAAAACAGAAATATCATTCCGATTTCTTAGCATTTCCGTCCAGGAGGCGAGGGCCGAACAACACGCAGATTACAAAGGATCACATGACCGGTACGCATTCCAGACAGCAAGCATGACACGATGAAGACGGTCCTGATCAGAGACGGGGACGGGACGGCATAATAAAGCGACGAGCATGATGTCCACCAGAGAAACCTCACCTCGTCAAATACTGCAAATATAATCAATATATATATATAGTCAAATATAATCTGGACTCCATCCAGATGGGGATTCGAACCGGGAATCCCTAGCGCTGAGAGGAGAACGTGCTAACCACTAAACCACCGTGCCGCCAACTAAAAAACAAAGTGAATTAAATGATTCTTTGTTCTAAGTTGATCTATATTTCTTTCTTTTTTGTTTTCTTTATTGTTAATAAGGAGACATTGTTCTAAAAGAGGTAATTAAGAATCACTGCGTTAGAGGGATGTTATTATTAATAAAACCTGACTGTGATTAGGTTGCAGGTACGAGGGTCAGTCCTGATTCTATTCTAAAACACGCGATCTTTACCTCAGAACCTGCTTTGCCTTTATTTATATTTCTTTTGAACATTTATTTCTTTTCATCAGCACCAACAGGTCCTCGGTGGACTACGTCTGTTGCCTAGCAACATGTAAACATACTACACCAAGTGAGGAGGGCAGTGAAATATGAACGGGGTGGTAACGCATCACCATGACGACGTTACGATGCCAGGCGGGCATCTTTAAAAGGTTTGGAATCGAAACACCCGCAGAATAATATTTCAATTAAAGCCAATGACATGTTAGCAATCATCATCATCATCATCACAATGCCGTGTCTCGACCAATCAGATTCTTAGATCAAAACTGTAATACCCAGTCTGAAGAAATGAGAGCCAGCTGTTCTGAAAATCCAAACTTAAATCAGGACAGAGAACCGTCACCTGATCACAGCATTAATGTTCAGATTAAAGACGGTTTTCAGAACGTTATGACACACCAACGACATCAACCACACACACACACACACACACACACACACACACACAGCACAGCACAGCACAGCCGTTGACCACACACACAACAGCCGTCAACCACACACACACACACACACACACACACACACACACACAACAGCCGTCAACCACACACACACAGAACAGCATCAATGACACACACACAGCTCAGCTGACTACACACACACACACAGAACAGGCATCAAACAGAAAAAGAACAGCCGTCAACCACACACACACACACACACAACAGCCATCAACCACACACACAACAGCCATCAACCACACACACAACAGCCATCAATCACACACACACACACACACATACACACACACACACACACACAACAGCCATCAACCACACACACACACAACAGCCATCAATCACACACACACATACACACACACACACACACACACAGAACAGTCATCAACCACACACACTCACACACACACACACACACACACAGAACAGTCATCAACCACACACACACACACACACACACATCAACCACACACACACACACACACACACACACAAACAACAGCACAGCCATCGACCACACACACACACAACACAGCCATCGACCACACACACACAACAGCCATCAACCACACACACACACAACACAGCCATCGACCACACACACACACACACACACACACACACAGCACAGCCATCGACCACACACACACACACACACACACACACACACACACACACACAGCACACAGCCATCGACCACACACACACACACACACACACACACAGCCATCGACCACACACACACACACACACACACACACACACACACACACAGCACAGCCATCGACCACACACACACAGAACACAGTCATCAACCACACACACACACAGCACAGCCGTTGACCACACACACACACAGAACAGTCATCAACCACACACACACACACACAACAGCACAGCCATCGACCACACACACACAACAGTCATCAACCACACACACACACAGCACAGCCGTTGGCCACACACACACACAACAGTCATCAACCACACACACACACACACACACACACACACACACACAGCACAGCCGTTGACCACACACACACACAACAGTCATCAACCACACACACACACACACACACACACACACACACACACACACAGATCAGAGATTATAAAGTAAATAAAGATGACACCAAACAATAAAGTATATTATGAGTGGTAGTTGAATCTGATTGGCTGAGCCGTTTTCAGGTTTAAACCCATTTACAAAAATCACATCTAAATCAGCCATTCTGAAGAACAGAATCAGACCAGAGCAATCCCACACAGATCAAAGCCAAGAGAAATCAAATCAATACCTAAAGCCTGAAGCTACAAATTTCATTTCTACAAATTTACAGTTTCAGCAAAAACCCAAAACAACTGGCGCCATGCCACACAGAGAGTACAGAGCAAGCCAAGCAACTTCAACACATGAATTCAAGGTGAATTCAATGAAATTGCCCCATATAGTATGTGTGTGTCCAGTGATAGATTGGCGTCCTGTCCTGGGTGTATCTGCCCAGTACCTAAAACGTTCTTGATGGACACCCCCCCCCCCCGTGACCCTAATATAGGATAAAGAGGAAGATAACGGATGAATGGCACAGAGGCTTAGTGGTTAGCATGTTCTCCTCTCAGAGCTTAGGATTCAGGTTCGAATCCCAATCTGGGTTTCCATGGGTTACCCTGTGTCTGTGTGGGTTTCCTCCGGGTTCTCTGGTTTCCTCCCACAAGTCCAAAAACACGGATCAAGTCAATCGAATTCTCCAAATTGCCCCATATAGAGTGTGTTTGTGTGAGTGAGTGTGTGTCCAGCGATGGATTGGCGCCCTGTCCTGGGTGTATCTGCCCAGCGCCCGAAATGTTCTCCCCTTGATGGACATAGGGAACCCCCCCGCGGCCCTAGAAGAAGAAAAAGCGGAGGAAACGGATGGATGGCACGGTGGCTTAGTGGTTAGCATGTTCTCCTCTCAGCGCAGGGATTCCAGGTTCGAATCCCCATCTGGGTGGAGTTTCCATGTTCTCCCCGTGTTCGTGTGGGTTTCCTCCGGGTTCTCCGGTTTCCTCCCACAGTCCAAAAACATGGATTCAAGGTCAACTGAATTCTCCAAATTGCCCCATATAGAGTGTGTGTGTGTCCAGTGATAGATTGGCGTCCCGTCCTGGGTGTATCTGCCCAGCGCCCGGAACTAGTTACAGAAGATGGATGGGTTTATTTACTGGTATTTTTTTTTCATGTTCTGTGTTTAATAAAAATGTAAAAACAGTAAGCAACAAAATATATTTTTAAATATATACTCTAATATTTAATTTTTATAATATCACATTTTATATACTTTTAAATAGAACTACTGGTAAAAAAAAAAAAAGAATGCTGTAAAAATGACAGTATTTCAGTATTGTGTACAGTATTGTGTACAGTATTGTGTACAGTATTGTGTACTTAACAAAATTTGGAATTTTTTTCGGTCAGTTTCGGAGCGACACTAATGAAGAGTCAGCGGCTGCACTTCCCGATTCCTCTGCTACACACAAAGACTTCACACAGAGAACACACACTGCACACCACACCAACACACTGCACACCACACCAACACACTGCACACCACACCAACACACTGCACACCACACCAACACACTGCACATCACACTAACACACTGCACATCACACTAACACACTGCACACCACACCAACACACTGCACATCACACTAACACACTGCACATCACACTAACACACTGCACACCACACCAACACACTGCACATCACACCAACACACTGCACACCACACCAACACACTGCACACCACACTAACACACTGCACATCACACTAACACACTGCACATCACACTAACACACTGCACATCACACTAACACACTGCACATCACACTAACACACTGCACATCACACTAACACACTGCACATCACACTAACACACTGCACACCACACTAACACACTGCACATCACACTAACACACTGCACATCACACTAACACACTGCACACCACACTAACACACTACACACCACACTAACACACTGCACATCACACTAACACACTGCACATCACACCAACACACTGCACACCACACTAACACACTGCACACCACACCAACACACTGCACATCACACCAACACACTGCACACCACACTAACACACTGCACATCACACTAACACACTGCACATCACACTAACACACTGCACACCACACTAACACACTGCACACCACACTAACACACTGCACACCACACTAACACACTGCACATCACACTAACACACTGCACACCACACCAACACACTGCACATCACACTAACACACTGCACACCACACCAACACACTGCACATCACACTAACACACTGCACATCACACTAACACACTGCACATCACACTAACACACTGCACACCACACTAACACACTGCACACCACACCAACACACTGCACATCACACCAACACACTGCACATCACACTAACACACTGCACATCACACTAACACACTGCACACCACACTAACACACTGCACACCACACTAACACACTGCACACCACACCAACACACTGCACACACACTCACACTACACACACTGCACACCACACTAACACACTGCACACCACACTAACACACTACACACCACACCAACACACTGCACATCACACCAACACACTGCACACACACACACTAACCACACACACTGCACATCACACTAACACACTGCACATCACACTAACACACTGCACATCACACTAACACACTGCACACCACACTAACACACTGCACACCACACCAACACACTGCACACAACACACCAACACACTGCACATCACACTAACACACTGCACATCACACTAACACACTGCACACCACACTAACACACTGCACACCACACCAACACACTGCACATCACACTAACACACTGCACACCACACTAACACACTGCACACCACACTAACACACTACACACCACACCAACACACTGCACATCACACCAACACACTGCACACCACACTAACACACTGCACACCACACTAACACACTGCACACCACACTAACACACTGCACACCACACCAACACACTGCACATCACACTAACACACTGCACACCACACTAACACACTGCACACCACACTAACACACTACACACCACACCAACACACTGCACATCACACCAACACACTGCACATCACACTAACACACTGCACACCACACTAACACACTGCACACCACACTAACACACTGCACATCACACTAACACACTGCACATCACAACCTCCCAACCACAGCAAATAAAACCAGATAAATGCTTCATCATTAGAACGGAGCGTGAACCCGGTGACATCAGATACACAGGAAGACATGATGACGCTGCCCACACACACACACACACACACACACACACACACACACACACACACACACACACACGAAGACATGATGTCATTTTGCATTACGCTTTCACTAGCGAGATAAACCATGATGTACATCCATCCATTATCTTCCGCTTCCGCTTTATCCTCTATTAGGGTTCCCCATGCCCATCCAGGGGAGAACGTTTCGGGCGCTGGGCAGATACACCCAGGACAGGGCGCCAATCTATCACTGGACACACACTCACTCACACAGACACACTCTATATGGGGCAATTTGACAAACTCAATTGACCTTGATCAATGTTTTTGGACTGTGGGAGGAAACCGGAGAACCCGGAGGAAACCCACATGGACGTGGGGAGAACATGGAAACTCCACCCAGATGGGGATTCTAGCTCTGAGAGGAGAACATCCAACATCCACCAATCCAATCCAAATAAAATCTACATTTTTATTGGCTCTGAAATAGCAGCTGCTTAAAACATGTAGTTCCGGTCCTTGAATCTGATTGGCTGAGCCGTTCGTCCAGCCGAGACATTATTGACAGTAACACACACCTCTGAGTGCTTCACATCCATAGTAATGAGTAATATACAATACATTATTTTTCAATATGTTCTATTTTTGTATTTGATTGTTGGAGAAACCGGAATCATGTTATTTAGCGATCACTTTAAAAACCAGACTAGATCACGTTGCGGAAGACCAGATTATTAACGATTATGCTTTTAATGAACGCATTTAGGAATCAAACCTTGTAAGTGTTTTATTAAAGTAATAAAGCACTCGAGGTTGTTTATTATTGTGAATAAATCACGGGAATGAGGTGTAACTTCACGCTGCTACACGTCGTGCCTAATAACACCTCTTTCTGTGAATTATTAACAATAATGCCACGCCCTGTTGTACCGTATTGCTTTATTAAACTACAGTTCTGAACTTCTCTATGAACAGAAGTACAAGGACATCTGAATTGCCTGAACCACCAAAGAGCAATGCGAAAGTGACGGTGGCAAGACAAAACTCCCTGTTATAGTTGGTTTTTAAGGAGGAAACCTTGTGAGGACCGAGGCTCAGTGGGGGACTCATCCTCCTTGAGTGGCCGGGCAACATCATATATATACATATATATATGTCCCCCATCCAGGGGAGAACGTCTCGGGCGCTGGGCAGATACACCCAGGACAGGACACCAATCACTGGGCACACACTCACTCACACAGACACACTCTATATGGGGCAATTTGGAGAATTCAATTGACTTGATCCATGTTTTTGGACTGTGGGAGAAAACCGGAGAACCCGGAGGAAACCCACGCAGACACGGGGAGAACATGGAAACTGCACCCAGATTGGTATTTGAACCGGGAATCCCTAGCGCTGAGAGGAGAACATGCTAACCACTAAACCACCATGGCCCCCGGACTTACACAAAATATTAAATTCTATTGTGAACATCAAAAAATAAAAAACAATCTGTGTTCCATTCTGATGATTTTCTCCGGCCAATCAGTGCTCTGCAGTGATCTCCAAGCAAAATATGTACTTTAAGAAACGCAGATCGTTTTTTGTTTTTTTTTTTAACTTCAGTAAAGAATTTAATATTTTTTGTTTATATTCAGCAAAAGCTCTGCTTTTTCTTTTGTTAATAAAAAAAATGTTATTTCGTTTTTGCATAAAAAAAAAGATAAGATAAGAATCTCTGCACTGTTCCTGTGATTTCTGGCTCTTTTATAGTAAAGTTAATTTTTGCATAGTAATCATAATCTGTGATGGTCTCATTTCTATTCTAGATGTCTTTCTTTAAATTTTTATTTAATAAATAACGAACGCAACGAAACCATTATTCCTGTAATTTTTGGAACCTTTCTAGTAATTAAAATTTTTTTAGGAAAGTGAATTTTTGCATAGTAATCATAATCTGTGATGGTCTCATTTCTATTCTAGATTTTTTATTTTCATTTTGTTTTTATTTACTTATATTTTACTCATACAATCAGTGTTCTGCAGTGATCTCCAAGCAAAATATGTTCTTTAAAGAACTCAGATCTTTTATTTTTACTTAGTAAAGAATTTAAAATTTTTTGTTTTTCTCAGTAAAAGCACCACGTTGTCTTTTTTTTAATAACAAAATGTTATTTCGTGTTTGCATTAAATAAATAAAAAAAACAAGACACTGCACTGTTCCTGTGATTTCTTTTATAGTAAAGTGAATTTTTGTATAGTAATCATAATCTGTGATGGTCTCATTTCTATTCTAGATTTTTTATTTTCATTTTGTTTTTATTTACTTATATTTTACTCATACAATCAGTGTTCTGCAGTGATCTCCAAGCAAAATATGTTCTTTAAAGAACTCAGATCTTTTATTTTTACTTAGTAAAGAATTTAATATTTTTTGTTTTTCTCAGTAAAAGCACCACGTTGTCTTTTTTTTAATAACAAAATGTTATTTCGTGTTTGCATTAAATAAATAAAAAGGACAAGACACTGCACTGTTCCTGTGATTTCTTTTATAGTAAAGTGAATTTTTGCATAGTAATCATAATCTGTAATTTTTTCTGTAATAATCGTAATAATTTTGTGGACAATAATCGGTGACCGTCTCATTTCTATTCTAGATTCTATTCTTTTATTAAACAGTTCAGTCCATCACTCTGACCTGATCTGACGGCAGGGTTGTTGCAGATTATTATACTGAACCAAGATCAGTGGAGCTAGCTGTAGCAGTCTGGCGTTTTTAAAAATTGTAGGTTGGTGCTGCGATTCCTCATTGTGATGATTTTCTCCGGCCAATCAAGGTTCTGCAGAGATCTACATTTGCGTTACATCTGGTCATTTAGCCGATGCTTTTAGGTTTAAGGGCCTTGCTCAAGGACCCACATTGGTAACATCAGTGGAGCTGCCTTTTCAGCAAAAGCTTTGCTTTGTCTTTTTTCAATAACAAAATGTCACTTCAAGTTTTATTTAATAAATAACGAACGTAAGAAACCATGAACTATTCCTGTAATTTCTGGCACTTTTCTAGTAAATCTAATTTTATAATCGTAATAATTTCGTGGACAATAATCGGTGACTGTCTCATTTCTATTCTAGATTCTATTCTTTTATTAAACAGTTCAATCCATCACTCTGATCTGATCTGATGGCAGGGTTGTTGGTTGTTGCAGATTATTATACTGAAACAAGATCAGTGGTGCTGGCTGTAGCAGTCCGGCGTTTTTATTTACTTATTTATTTATTATACTTATTATACATTTATACTTATTTATAAATATCTGAGCATTTTGAGCATGTGGCTTAGGGCCAGTGATTTCTGGGCCTTTTATAGTAAAGTACATTTTTGCATAGTAATCATAATCTGTGAAGGTCTCATTTCTATTCTAGATTTTTTATTTTCATTTTGTTTTTATTTACTTATATTTGACTTATTTTTACTTATTTATACTTTATTTTATTTACTTATATTTTACTTATAAAATCAGTGTTCTGTGATCTACAAGCAAAATACGTTCTTTAAAGAACACAGATCTTTTATTTTTACTTAGTAAAGAATTTAATATTTTTTGTTTTTTTCAGTAAAAGCACCACGTTGTCTTTTTTTAATAACAAAATGTTATTTCGTGTTTGCATTAATTAAATAAAAAGGACAAGACACTGCACTGTTCCTGTGATTTCTTTAATAGTAAAGTGAATTTTTGTATAGTAATCATAATCTGTGAAGGTCTTATTTCTATTCTAGATTTTTTATTTTCATTTTGTTTTTATTTACTTATATTTTACTTATATTTTACTTATTTATTTATACTTTATTTACTTATATTTTACTTATACAATCAGTGTTCTGCAGTAATTTAAAAGCAAAATACGTTCTTTAAAGAACACAGATCTTTTATTTTTACTTAGTAAAGAATTTAATATTTTTTGTTTTTTTCAGTAAAAGCATCACATTGTCTTTTTTTAATAAAATGTTATTTCGTGTTTGCATTAATTAAATAAAAAGGACAAGACACTGCACTGTTCCTGTGATTTCTTTAATAGTAAAGTGAATTTTTGTATAGTAATCATAATCTGTGAAGGTCTCATTTCTATTCTAGATTTTTTTATTTTGGTTTTGTTTTTATTTACTTATTTTTACTTATATTTTACTTATTTATTTATACTTTATTCACTTATATTTTACTTATACAATCAGTGTTCTGCAGTGATCTACAAGCAAAATATGTTCTTTAAAGAACACAGATCTTTTATTTTTACTTTAACTTTCAGTAAAGAATTTAATATTTTTTGTTTTTCTCAGTAAAAGCACCACGTTGTCTTTTTTTTAATAACATGTTATTTCGTGTTTGCATTAATTAAATAAAAAGGACAAGACACTGCACTGTTCCTGTGATTTCTTTTATATTAAAATTAATTTTTGTATAGTAATCATAATCTGTGATGGTCTCATTTCTATTCTAGATGTCTTTCTTTACACAGTTTTCAGTCCATCACTCTGATCTGATCTGACGGCAGGGTTGTTGCAGATTATTATACTGAACCAAGATCAGTGGTGCTAGCTGTAGCAGTCTGGCGTTTTTAAAAATTGTTGGTTGGTGCTGCGATTCCTCATTGTGATGATTTCCTCCTGCCAATCAGGGTTCTGCCGTGAATTTAAAACCAAGAATTCCACTCTCACAGCGTATAACCAACAACATACCCCATTATAAAGTTCCACATCACGAACCTGTGAACTTTAATGAAATGAAAAGAGCGAACGGGCCTTCTGTATTTCAAAACTACATTTAACGAGATCCTTAAAGGCATCCTGATGAACAAAACAACCCGGAGAACCATTTTAATCAGCTGAAACCGCCATTCCACTTTATAGCATTTAAAAGCCCGGGCAGATAGGAGAGGCCTTGCTTTTATCCTCTCCCTCCCTGCGCAGAGTGCACGCACTACTGACCTTAAAAGGGAAACTTTGGGCTCGAGGAAGAGCGCTCATGCACTCCGAATTACCCCTCAAAGGCTTGTTTATTTTTGCAGCCCAAAGAGGATGCTTTCACAATTCTCCTGCAGCAGAAAGGAAAGAAATGGCAGTGCAGGGGGATGGACGGGGGGTGGGGGGGTTGGGGACAGGCTCTCTCACTGCCCACATCCTGGCCCAGCAACTCAAAACATCTCCATAAAAACGGGCAGCGACGAAAACACGCCCCCCCTCAACCCACCCCCGTCCCGATAAGGACGTATATTTAGACTTCGCAACAAACTTCGCAGGAACAAATCAGCAAAGAATAAAAAGCCTCGTCGTATTTACGGCATCACAGAAACCGAGACGGAGCTGAAGACCGAAAACAAATCAGCAGATCACTGGATTTACAGAACAATACAGAACATGATGTCATTTTGCACAATTCGATCTATATTAAACCGGATTAAAACCAAAAAAATCGGCAATTGAAGAATCTGAAAAAAACAGCTGTGAAAATTTTTGTTATAAAATAGATAGTTCCGATGGTTAAATCTGATTGGCTGTGCCGTTTGTCCAGCCGTGATGTCACTGATAATAACGCACACCTCTGAGCGCTTCACATTCGTATCAATGTGTGATATACAATACATTTTTCTCGATGTTTTTTTATGAACTGTGTTCAATTTGGCCACAGGATGGCAGTATTCCAGCCTTATAGCAACAGGAAACCTGTTACTCAGCGTTTAGCATTCACTTTCACTAGTTTATGAACGTTTATTCTATTAATAAACACATTTATGAATCAAACCTTGCTTTTTAGTATAATTTGTTTATAATTGTTTTATTAAAGTAATAAGACTCTCGAGGTTGTGTATTATTGTGAATAAAAAAAGAAAAAGGGAAAGAGGTGTAACTGTGCCCCAGAACAGAACAATACAGAACATGATGTCATTTTGCACAATTCGATCCAGATTAAACCGGATTAAAACCAAAATCGCTTCACATTCGTATCAATGTGTGATATACAATACATTTTCCCGATGTTTTTTTATGAACTGTGTTGTATAATTTGGCCACAGGATGGCAGTATTCCAGCCTTATAGCAACCGGAAACCTGTTACTCAGCGTTTAGCATTCACTTTGACTAGTTTATGAACGTTTATTCTATTAATAAACACATTTATGAATCAAAGCTTGCTTTTTAGTATAATTTGTTTATAATTGTTTTATTAAAGTAATAAGACTTTTGAGGTTGTGTATTATTGTGAATAAATCACGGAAAAAAGGGAAAGAGGTGTAACTGTGCCCCCCCCCCCCCCCCCCCCCCCCCCCCCCCCCCCCCCCCCCCCCCCCCCCCCCCCCCCCCCCCCCCCGCGACCCTAATAGGGGATAAAAGCGGAAGATAATGAATGAATGAATGAATGAATGAATGAATGTGTTTGTGTTTCTGCTTCCATGTTTTAGAAAAAACCTGAAGGTGCAACAGTTATAACGTTATTACTGCGTTTGTTATGTAACGTTGGCTGCGCACAAATAAAAGCAGCGGGACTCGTTTAATGAGGGTTCTCCGCGCTCACGTCAGTCTTCACCATGCCGACTGATTCGACTCCACAAAGCACGAAAGAGCAAACGGCCGAGACACGGAAAGTCCTGCAATGACTCAGCAGAACACGAGAACGGCTGAAGGAATCGAACCTGATCACACAGAGCGCCAACAAACAGATCCGATCCGCCGGCTGTTGGGTATTTTATTTTATTTTATTCTATTCTATTCATCGCACACAGCAGCAGGGAGGACGTTTCAAAGTTCCCCCGATTTCCCCCCCGTTCGTTAGAGCGAAGGGTCCGGCCTCCATCTTGTTCTGCACTGCATACGGCGGCTCTGCCTCGAGGAAGATGGAAAGGGTGCAGGACCACGCGCGTTTCCCAAAGCTCGCCTCGCAAATTAGATCAGGAGAGTTTCAGATCTGCATTGCAGGATCCGCGGGACCGCCGGAACTCTGCGAGGTGTCCGTCAACGTGATGAATTCATTAAAGAGTTTCAATTACAGCCTAATTATTAAGAAGGTTCGATCTCGAGTGGCGACCCGGAGTGTTGTTTTTTTTTTGGCTTGTACCATAAATATATACAACACTCTGACAAAGCATCAATCAGAGTGAAGCAGAACGTGGTTTACACTGCGGAGAGCGCTGCTATTAGGGGTGAGCTGCAATATTCGCTGATTCGACAATTCGATTTGGAGAACCGTAGTCGACTATGAACCTCATAGTCGAATGTACCATAATAATAATAATAATAATAATGATAATAATAATGGCGGCACGGTGGCTTAGTGGTCAGCATGTTCGCCTCTCAGCGCTAGGGAGTCCCGGTTGGAATCCCCATCTGGGTGGAGTTTCCATGTTCTCCCCGTGTTCATGTGGGTTTTCTCCGGGTTCTCCGGTTTTCTCCTACAGTCCAAAAACATGGATCAAGATCAATTGAGTTTTCCAAATTGCCCCATATAGAGTGTGTTTGTGTGAGTGAGTATGTGTGTCCAGCGATGGATTGACGCCCTGTCCTGGGTGTATCTGCCCAGCGCCCAAAACGTTTTCCCCTGGATGGGCATGGGGAACCCCACCGCGACCCTAATAAAGGATAAAGCGGGAGATAATGAATGAATGAATGAATGAATGAATGAATGAAGATTTAAAAAAGGGCGGCACAGTGGCTTAGTGGTTGGCATGTTCTCCTCTCAGCGCTAGGGATTCCCGGTTCAAATCCCCATCTGGGTGGAGTTTCCATGTTCTCCCCGTGTCCGGGTGGGTTTCCTCCGGGTTCTCCGGTTTCCTCCCACAGTCCAAAAAACATGGATCAAGTCAATTAAATTCTCCACATTGCCCCATATAGAGTGTGTCTGTGTGAGTGAGTGTGTGCCCAGCGATGGATTGGCGCCCTGTCCTGGGTCTATCTGCCCAGCGCCCGAAACTTTCTCCCCTGGATGGGCATGGGGAACCCCCCCGCGCCCCCCCGCGACCCTAATAGAGGATAAAGCGGAAGATAATGGATGGATAGATTTTTAAAAAGTGTTCATCAAAAGCGTTAATTAATCGTTAATAATCTGGGGTACTGCTGAGTAACAGGTTTCCGGTTTCTCAAATCACTGCCATCTAGAGGGCAAATTACAGATCACATTTACTTATAGAATACATCAGGAAAAAAATGTATTGTATTTGTATTACTGGGGTTATTAGGAAATTATTTGGGGGTCGTTATGTATAATTACATGTGGTGTGTATTTATGTGAACCGCATCTTAATAGAATAAAAAGATTTAGCTAATAATAATAATAATAATAATAATAATAGGGGTGAGCTGCAATATTCGCTGATTCGACGATTCGATTCGGAGAACCGTAGTCGACTATGAACCTCATAGTCGAATGTACCATTTTGACCACATGGGGGCGCCCATGGCTGCTGCTAAGCATTAGTTTTTACATGAAATGTCTTTGTTTTCGTTACATATATAGCCTTTTGTCAAATAAAATCATCCTGATTTCTAGTAAAAAAAAAGAAAAAAAAAAAAAAAAAAGGTTTTCTTTTGTTAGAAAAACAAGTAAAATATAAAAATACAGTATATATTTTTTAAAAACTACGCCCTTAGCGCCATCTTGTGGTGAAATTTTAACTGATTCGACTATCAGTCGACTATAGGGAAAATCTGACGAATCAGATTCGACTATGAAAATCTTTAGATGAATACAACCCTAAATAATAATAATAATAATAATAATAATAATAATAAGCTGCTTAGAGGTCATGCACTAGGTGTAATAAGCTCTGTATAAATAAATACATTTGAACTTGAACATGTTTGTCATGTGATAGACTGCTGACCCGTATGGAATGCACCCCTGCCCCCCCCCCCCCCCCCCCCCCTTCCCCGTCCAAGCCCACCCCCTGCTTTTAGCTCTGTGGCTGCTGGGATACAGTCCTCACTATTCTACCCATGATGAGCCGTTTCAGACTTTTTTATTTGCCCCACTTGCAGGTTTTCGTTTCAGGTGCTGCATCAGCTCCGTGTTGTAGTTGACTGCTGACAGACGACACACACCACACTGAACTCTTTCATAATTCAAAATGCCTGAGGTCACATGACTGCCACGATTTCATCATCCTTAATAGCTGTAATCATTCAGGCCGATTGTTCGCAGGTCTGCTGCAGAACATCATCATCCTGCTGTTCGTCATAACAACGCGCGGAACGTAACGCATAACGACAGCTCGCTGTGTTGGAGACTGACGGACGCTTTACGTCTCAGAGCTGAAGGTTATCTACTTGCCCCAAACAATGTAACTGCCTCTCTGGATTAAACAAGCCCTTCTATAAGCCAATTGAACGTGCTTTTGCACATAGTATACAACGGTACATGTGGTTTGTATGTTCTCCTCTCAGCACTAGGGATTCCCGGTTCGAATCCCAATCCGGGTGGAGTTTCCATGTTCTCCCCGTGTCCGCGTGGGTTTCCTCCCACAGTCCAAAAACATGGATCAAGTCAATTGAGTTCTCCAAATTGCCCCATATAGAGTGTGTATGTCTTGGGCGAGGTAGCTCAGTGGTTATCAATCTGGAGGTTGGGGGTTCTTTGGAGAATTGAATTCTCCAAATTGCCCCATATAGAGTAAGTCTGTGTGAGTGAGTGTGTGCCCAGTAACAGATTGGCACCCTGTCCTGGATGTATCTGCCCAGCGCCCGAGACGTTCTACCCTGGATGGGCATGGGGAACCCCCCCACACACCCCCCGCGACCCTAGTAGAGGATAAAGTGGAAGATAATGGATGGATGAATACAACGGTACAAGACGAACGAAGACCAAAAAACCCAAGACGGAACTGAAATGAGGCGGGTTGCCCTCTAGCTGTAAACCCTCTGCACATGCCATGCTAAGAGGAGCTGGGTTTAGAGGCGGAGCATGGAGCGCGAGTGGAACCCATCCACACAAATGACCCACACTGCTTCATTCACATCAACCATGTGGGAGGAGCTTGGGTTCCTGTGATTGACAGCAGCACCGGAGCAGTGGGAGGTGAGATGGAACACGGACGGTTTGTCTGTGTTGTGCGGCGGTTGTGAGGTATGTTTGGGGAACCATTTGGAACGTGTTAACGCTGATTCAGCAGAACAATCCACATCGAGAACCAAAAAAACCTGCAACCCAAAACTTTTTACACTCATTTGACTAACCCATTACCATTACCATTACTTGACTAAACCATTACCATTACTTGACTAAACCATTACCATTACTTGACTAAACCATTACCATTACTTGACTAAACCATTACCATTATTTGACTAAACAATTACCATTACTTGACTAAACCATTACCATTACCATTACTTGACTAAACCATTACCATTACCATTACTTGACTAAACCATTACCATTACTTGACTAAACCATTACCATTACTTGACTAAACCATTACCATTACCATTACTTGACTAAACCATTACCCTTACCATTACTTGACTAAACCATTACCATTACTTGACTAAACCATTACCATTACCATTACTTGACTAAACCATTACCATTACTTGACTAAACCATTACCATTACCTGACTAAACCATTACCATTACTTGACTAAACCATTACCATTACTTGACTAAACCATTACATTACCATTACTTGACTACACCATTACCATTACTTGACTACACCATTACCATTACTTGACTAAACCATTACCATTACTTGACTAAACCATTACGATTACTTGACTAAACCATTACCATTACCTGACTAAACCATTACCATTACTTGACTAAACCATTACCATTACTTGACTAAACCATTACCATTACCATTACTTGACTACACCATTACCATTACTTGACTACACCATTACCATTACCATTACTTGACTACACCATTACCATTACTTGACTAAACCATTACCATTACCTGACTAAACCATTACCATTACTTGACTAAACCATTACCATTACCATTACTTGACTAAACCATTACCATTATCATTACTTGACTAAGCCATTACCATTACCATTACTTGACTAAACCATTACCATTATCATTACTTGACTAAACCATTACCATTATCATTACTTGACTAAGCCATTACCATTACCATTACTTGACTAAACCATTACCATTACCATTACTTGACTAAACCATTACCATTACTTGACTACACCATTACCATTACCATTAGCATTACTTGACTAAACCATTACCATTAGCATTACTTGACTAAACCATTACCATTAGCATTACTTGACTAAACCATTACCACACCATTATTTTCCTGAGTTAACATGTACGCGCTTAATCCTCCACTCCTGAGAAGTGAAATCAGACCAAACTAAACCATAACTGAAGCAATGAGCATGTGCAGTAATCCCTCACATATCGCGGGGGTTACGTTCCAGAGACCCCGCCATGTAGCGGCGTTCTAATGATTGTATTATTTATATGTTTACGGTTTCAGAAACGCGTCCTGCACTCGTATAAACACTTCATATCATATTAAACACTTAACACATAACCCCTCACCTCCACTGCTACCCCTGACAATAACCAACAGCCTTGTGACGATCGTGGACGGGGGTTACGTTCCAGAGACCCCGCCATTTAGCGGCGTTCTAATGATTGTATTATTTATATGTTTACGGTTTCAGAAACGCGTCCTGCACTCGTATAAACACTTCATATGGCATTAAACACTTAACACATAACCCCTCACCTCCATTGCCACCCCTGACAATAACCAACAGCCTCGTGACGATCGTGGACGGGGGTTACGTTCCAGAGACCCCGCCATTTAGCGGCGTTCTAATGATTGTATTATTTATATGTTTACGGTTTCAGAAACGCGTCCTGCACTCGTATAAACACTTCATATGGCATTAAACACTTAACACATAACCCCTCACCTCCATTGCCACCCCTGACAATAACCAACAGCCTCGTGACGATCGTGGACGGGGGTTACGTTCCAGAGACCCCGCCATTTAGCGGCGTTCTAATGATTGTATTATTTATATGTTTACGGTTTCAGAAACGCGTCCTGCACTCGTATAAACACTTCATATGGCATTAAACACTTAACACATAACCCCTCACCTCCATTGCCACCCCTGACAATAACCAACAGCCTTGTGACGATCGTGGAGACCTTCAAGGTTCTGGGCGTCACCATCTCTCAGGACCTGAAATGGGAGCTCAACATCGGCTCCGTCCTCAAAAAGGCCGAACAGAGGAACTGAGGAAACATGGCATGGAACAAGATCTGCTGAGGCACTTCCACTCTGCGATTACTGAACCCATCTTGTGCACTTCCATTATATTACATTTCCATTTGGTCATTTATTGGATGCTTTTATCCAAAGCAACTTTCAAGGTGAGCACAGGGTTCATCACAACATCCCTGGAGCGATGAGGGTTAAGGGTCTTGCTCAAGAACCCACATTGGTAACTTCAGTGGAGCTGGGATTTGAACCCCCAACCTTCAGATTGATAGCCCAACACCCTAACCACCCCAACCTTTTACCGTCTGGTTTGGAGCCGCAACACGACAAGACGGGTGCCAATTGCGGAGAACAATTAGAACTGCGGAAAAAATCGTTGGTGCTACTCTGTCCACCCTGCAGGCCTCGTACACCTCAAGAACCAGAAAACGGGCAAAGAAACCATCATGGACCCCTCACAACCTGGACACAATCCATTTAAGCTCCACCCCTCCGGCAGACGAGACAGATCACTGTACACCAAAACAACCAGACACTCCAACAGTTTCCTTCTTTACGCCATTACACTTATATTACATTTACATTTGGTCATTTATTGGACATTTTTATCCAAAGCAACTTTCAAGGTGAGCACAGGGTTAATCACAACATCCCTGGAGCAATGAAGGTTAAGGGACTTGCTCAAGGACCCACATTGGTAACTTCAGTGGACCTGGGATTTGAACCCCCAACCTTCAGATTGATAGCCCAACACCCTGACCACTGAGCTACCACACCCTCTTATAAACAGCTTATAATCATCACTACAGTATAAATGCACCTTTCCATATATATTTTATATTATATGTATCATAGGGGGTGGCTTAGTGGTTGGCACGTTCTCCTCTCAGCGCTAGGGATTCCCGGTTCGAATCCCCATCTGGGTGGAGTTTCCATGTTCTCCCCGTGTCCACGTGGGTTTCCGCCGGGTTCTCCGTTTTCCTCCCACAGGCCAAAAACATGGATCAAGTCAATTGAATTCTCCAAAATTGCCCCATATAGAGTGTGTCTGTGTGAGTGAGAGAGTGTGTGCCCAGCGATGGATTGGTGCCCTGTCCTGGGTCTATCTGCCCAGCACCCCCCTGGATGGGTATGGGGAACCCCCCTGCGACCCTAATAGAGGATAAAGTGGAAGATAATGAATGAATGAATGAATAAATGAATAACATATGTAGCATATGAGGCGGCACGGTGGCTTAGTGGTTGGCATGTTCTCCTCTCAGCGCTAGGGATTCCCGGTTCGAATCCCCATCTGGGTGGAGTTTCCATGTTCTCCCTGTGTCCGCGTGGGTTTCCTCCGGGTTCTCCGGTTTCCTCCCACAGTCCAAAAACATGGATCAAGTCAAATGAATTCTCCAAAATTGCCCCATATAGAGTGTGTTTATGTGAGTGAGAGAGTGTGTGCCCAGCGATGGATTGGCACCCTGTCCTGGGTCTATCTGCCCAGCACCCACCTGGATGGGTATGGGGAACCCCCCTGCGACCCTAATAGAGGATAAAGTGGAAGATAATGAATGAATGAATAAATAAATGAATAACATATTTAGCATATGAGGCGGCACGGTGGCTTAGTGGTTGGCATGTTCTCCTCTCAGCACTAGGGATTCCCAGTTTGAATCCCCATCTGGGTGGAGTTTCCATGTTCTCCCCGTGTCCACGTGGGTTTCCGCCGGGTTCTCCGGTTTCCTCCCACAGTCCAAAAACATGGATCAAGTCAACTGAATTCTCCAAATTGCCCCATAGAGAGTGTGTTTGTGTGAGTGAGTGTGTGCCTAGCGATGGATTGGCGCCCTGTCCTGGGTGTATCTGCCCAGCGCCCCCCATGGATGGGTATGGGGAACCCCACCGCGGCCCTAATAGAGGATAAAGCGGGAGATAATGAATGAATGAATAAAAAACAAACCAGCGAGACAGAAAAGCCGTGAGATGTGATCGGTGATGTTCTCCGTCTGCCTCACTGGAGGAGGCAGAACTGAGAGGAACTGAGAGGTCCACCCCTGGACTCAGCAGATGATATGATATCTGTACAGCGGAGCTTTAAGATGATCACATGTCCACAGGGAGCAGACAGAAGGCGCTGTATGTCCCGTGTGGAGCTTTGAGCCGGAGCCGGAGCCGTCCCCGTCCATGACCCGGCCTTTTGTGAGCGCGCGGATCAAAGTGGTCCAGAATGCATTGAGGGCTTATTGAACGACAGGTGTTCTAATGCTAGCCTAAGAACACAAGACGTTTCTTTGTCCGGGTCCGAGCGTCAGATTACCGGAAGCGGCACCATTTAAATAACACCCAGCTTCATTCATTTAGAACTAAGCAGAGAGACACCATCATGCCGGAACCGATTTCCTTGTGTGTATAACATTATTCATTCATTCATTATCTCCCGCTTTATCCTCTATTAGGGTCGCGGGGGGGGGGGGGGGGGGGGGGGGGGGGGGGGGGGGGGGGGGGGTTCCCCATGCCCATCCAGGGGAGAACGTTTCGGGCGCTGGGCAGATACACCCAGGACAGGGCGCCAATCTATCGCTGGGCACACACTGGGGGGGGGGGGGGTTCCCCATGCCCATCCAGGGGAGAACGTTTCGGGCGCTGGGCAGATACACCCAGGACAGGACGCCAATCTATCGCTGGGCCCACACTCACTCAACACAACACGCACGCATACACACTTTATATTTATATGGGGCAATTTGGAGAACTCAATTGACTTGATCCACGTTTTTGGACTGTGCGAGGAAACCAGAGAACCCGGAGGAAACCCACGCAGACACGGGGAGAACATGGAAACTCCACCCAGTGCGAATCTCTCAGTGTCTGGCGGTTCGGTTCGATTACGATTTTTGAGGTCACGATTCGATTCAATTCAATTCCGAACTGCCCAGTGCCCGAAATGTTCTCCCCTGGATGGACATGGGGAACAACACCCCCCCCCCCCCCCCCGACTCTAATAGAGGATAAAGCGGAAGATAATGGATGGATATATTAATACCAAAGTTTACCATGGTGCATTCACCTTTAATCAAAGGTGTATTTAGATTTTACAAATCTTTAAAACATAACATTAAATATAAAATCCATACTTCAGTCTTTTTAACTATATTGCACCAACATTCGCTACTTTTTCAAAACGTAACCTTAAATATGAAATATATCTAAACTTCTGTTTAGTTCAAGGTGAAACGGGCTCGCGCATTTGTTGTATTTCTAAAGTAACTCGATATCATGTTACACTCGTTGTAAACAGTTGTCATGTTGAGCTCTCGCTCTGGCTTTAAAACCCAAACACTGGCTTTAATGACGACGATGGGGTGGGGGGGGGGCAAGCTTGCTGTACCAAGCGGATACATAATGCGATATGCAGTGCGCTCGGTAGGGGGCGCCAAAAATACAACTTCAACTCATTTTTAAAAATCGATTCTTGGGCATTTGGGGAGCGGTAGCTCAGTGGTCAGGGTGTTGGGCTGTCAATCTGAAGGTTGGCGGTTCAAATCCCAGGTCCACTGAAGATACCAATGTGGGTTCTTGAGCAAGAACCTTAACCCTCATTGCTCCAGGGATGTTGTGATTAACCCTCACCTTGTAAGTCGCTTTGGATAAAAGCGTCCAATAAATGACCAAATGTAATGTAAATGTAATTTTGAATCGATTCAGAATCGGCAGGACTACGGATCGCGATACTTTGAAGAATCGATTTTTTTCAGCACCCCAGTAACCGAACATACCTGAAGCAGAACTCAAAGATCTGAGTGCAGAACCCTGCAGTAGGTTTTAAAAAAAAAAAAAAACGTGCCCCTTTTTCTGCTTAACCTTCTCCAGTGTTGAGCATCTGCATCTGAGAGCCTCACGAAGAAAGCATTGCCCCGAACGGGGGCAACTCAATATGAGGGGAAGTGAGTGGGGCATGCTGTATTTCAGGGGATCTGGTATCAGCAGCAGCTTGCTAATTGGAAAACCTCACCGAAGTGAAATCACTCGATCCATCCAACTGCACTCTGAAGAAGCAGAGCGCCTCCTGAAGCGGGGGGAAGGAGGCGCTTAGGGGTCCTTCCTCTAAATCATTTACACTATTGATCTCGTCGTAGAGAACCCATCCCAAATCTGCTTCACTTATTACGAGCACTTTACCATCACATCCCAGACTCATTATATTACCATATATGGATTCTTTTGCAGGCACGGTGGCTTAGTGGTTGGCATGTTCTCCTCTCAGCGCTAGGGATTCCCGATCCCAATCTGGTGCAGATTCCATGTTCTCCCCGTGTCCGCGTGGGTTTCCTCCGGGTTCTCCGATTTCCTCCCACAGTCCAAAAACATGGATCAAGTCAATTGAGATCTCCAAATTGCCCCATATAGAGTGTGTCTGTGTGAGTGAGTGTGTGTCCAGTGATAGATTGGCACCCTGTCCTGGGTGTATCTGCCCAGCGCCTGAAACGTTCTCCCCTGGATGGGCATGAGGGAACCCCCCCCACCCGCGACCCTAATAGAGGATAAAGCGGAAGATGATGGATGGATGGATGAAATCTCCAAGTTGCCCCATATAGTATGTGTCTGTGTGAGTGAGTGAGTGAGTGTCCAGTGATAGATTGGTGCCCTGACCTGGTGTATCTGCCCAGCGCCCGAAACGTTCTCCCCTGGATGGGCATGAAGGAACCCCCCCACGACCCTAGTAGAGGATAATACGGAAGATGATGGATGGATGGATGATGGATTCTCCAAATTGCCCCATATAGAGTGTGCTTGTGTGAGTGAGTGTGTGTCCAGTGATGGATTGGCACCCTGTTCTGGGTGTATCTGCCCAACGCCTGAAACGTTCTCCCCTGGAGTTGGGAACCCCCCCCGACCCTAGTAGTGTATGTCTGTGTCTGTGTGAGTGAGTGTGTGTCCAGTGATAGATTGGCACATGGATGGATGAATTCTCCAAGTTGCCCCATATAGTGTGTGTCTGTGTGAGTGAGTGTGTGTCCAGTGATGGATTGGCACCCTGTCCTGGGTGTATCTGCCCAGCGCCCGAAACGTTCTCCCCTGGATGGGCATGAGGAACCCTCCCCCAAGATCCTAGTAGAGGTTGGATGGATGATTGGATTCTATTGCCATATATGGCAATCCGATTTTTATTATTCCACCATTTTTTATTATTATCCGATTTTTATTATTCCATCATTTTTGCCCGGCATTCCTCTCCGGCGATTTTCACAGGACACATCCGGCTCACTGTTTGTAATCAGCAAAGGAATTGGTCGATCCCTTCCCAAGATATTCCTGTTTTTCCGAGCCAAAATTCCCATTCGCTTCGCACCACAGTCGTATTTACACTCTGTAACTCGGCCAACTTTTGATCTACAAAGATGAAATTCGCTGAAGTCGGCCATGACTGCGGCCAGACCGGCCTCGTAAAATCGCCGAGTGATCGAGAGACATCCCATTACCCGGCCACGCCCACGTTTTCCCTCGTTTGCTGTAATGCTTCGATATACGTATGCACTGTGTCTCATACGGACACGCTGAAAACACACTCGCATGTTCTTCAGGACATGCACCTCTATAGTTACAACATAAATTCTATTACAACAAACAAACCGTCTCAGTTCTTACGTAATCACGTGATGGCAATTATTTAGACGAGTTACAATGATTTCACTCACCGTATTAAACCCAATAAAACTAAATACCATTTCTGTAACAATAAAAACTAAACGTTCATCAAATCTCTAGTGTATTCATCTTCCCACAAATAATGTGTTGTATTAGAGCGTCATAGACGGCACGGTGGCTTAGTGGTTAGCACGTTCTCCTCTCGGCGCTAGGTATTCCCGGTTCGAATCCCCATCTGGGTGGAGTTTCCATGTTCTCCCCGTGTCCGTGTGGGTTTCCTCCGGGTTCTCCGGTTTCCTCCCACAGTCCAAAAACATGGGTCAAGTCAATTGAATTCTCAAAATCGCCCCATATAGAGTGTGTCTGTGTGAGTGAGGTGTATCCAGCGATAGATTGGCGCCCTGTCCGGGGTGTATCTGCCCAGCGCCCGAGACGTTCTCCCCTGGATGGGCATGGGGAACCCCACCGCGACCCTAATAGATGATAAAGCGGAAGATGATGGATGGATGGATATCTCAACTTTAGATCAAATTTAAGCAGCATAATGAGAATGTGATTAGTGAAAGGATTGAAATTAAGTAGATAGGTATATATAAATATATGAATTACATTATATTATATTTATAATATATATATAATATATATAATATATATATATATATATATATATATATATAATATATATATATACATATAATATACACACAATGTATATGAAAAAATATTATATACTATATATATATATATATATATATATATATATATATATATATATATATATATATATATATATATATATTTTTTTTTTTTTTTTTTTTTTTTTTTTTTTTTCATTCATTCATTCATTATCTCCCGCTTTATCCTCTATTAGGGTTGCGGTTGGGTTCATGCCCATCCAGGGGAGAACGTCTCGGGCGCCGGGCAGATACACCCAAGACAGGGTGCCAATCTATCACAGGACACACACTCACTCACACAGACACACTCTATATGGGGCAATTTTGAGAATTCAATTGACTTGATCCATGTTTTTGGACTGTGGGAGGAAACCGGAGAACCCGGAGGAAACCCACGCAGACACGGGGAGAACATGGAAACTCCACCCAGATGGGGATTCGAACCGGGAATCCCTAGCGCTGAGAGGAGAACCACTAAGCCCCCACGCCGCCATATATATATATATATATATATATATATATATATATATATATATATATATATATATATATATATATATATATATATATATATATATATATATATAAATTATTGCAGACAATATATAAATAAATATATAAATATAAATATAAGTTATTGCAGAGACCTTTATTTCCAGCTCTGAGCTCTAACAGATGAACAGAACTGTTGTAATCAATCATTTAAATGTAAGAGGAGCTGATCGGCTGATAAGCTAACTTTGTTCTTTAACCTTCAGACCTTGAGAACTCATCAGACCTTGAGAACTCATCAGACAGCTCATGAGTTTACGATGCTTTCGTCTCTGTGAGGAGTTTACAAAGGAAGGGAGTGCTGATGTAATTACAAGTCGTTACTCATCAGTAACATCAGACTTTTGCGATGCCGACATTCAGGAACAACATCCAGCCGATAATCTGCTGCGTTCTGTAAGAAAGATTGCCCTTATTGTTCCACCTTAGTGCTGAGGATCCAGGTTCGAATCTCAACCATGTTCTCCCCATGTGCACGTGGGTTTTCTCCAGTTCCACAGTGTTAAAACCATGATGACAAAGTGAATTGGCTGCTCTAAATTGCCCCTAGGTGCTGTACGGTGACTTAGTGGTTAGCATGTTCTCCTCTCAGCACTGGGGATCCAGGTTCAAATCCCAATCTGGGTGGAGTTTCCATGTTCTCCCCGTGTCCACGTGGGTTTTCTCCAGTCCCACAGTCTAAAAACATGGATTTAAGGTGAATTGGCTCCTCTAAATTGCCCCTAGGGTGGTAAGGTGGTTTAGAGGTTAGTACATTTGCCTCTCAGCACTGGGGACCCAGGTTCGAATCCCAATCTGGGTGGAGTTTCCATGTTCTCCCCGTGTCCATGTGGGTTTTCTCCAGTCCCACAGTCAAAAAACATGGATTTAAGGTGAATTAGCTCCTCTAAATTGCCCCTAGGACGGTACGGTGACTTAGTGGTTAGCATGTTCTCCTCTCAGCACTAGGGATCCAGGTTTGAATCCCAATCTGGGTGAAGTTTCCATGTTCTCCCCGTGTCCACGTGGGTTTTCTCCAGTCCCACAGTCTAAAACATGGATTTAAGGTGAATTGGCTCCTCTAAATTGCCCCTAGGGTGGTAAGGTGGTTTAGAGGTTAGTACGTTTGCCTCAGCAGTGAGGATCCAGGTTCGAATCCCAATCTGGGTGGAGTTTCCATGTTCTCCCCGGGCCTGCGTGGGTTTCCTCCGGGTTCTCCACGGATTTAGAGCAAATTAATGCTTTAAATTGCCCCATAAAAAGTGTGTTTGTGTGTGTCTGTGTGAGTGAGTGTCTAGCGATAGATTGGTGTCTGCGTGTATCTGCCCAGCGCCCAGCACAGACACACTCTATATGGGGCAATTTTTGAGAATTCAATTGACTTGATCCATGGTTTTGGACTGTGGGAGGAAACTGAAGAACCCGGAGGAAACCCACGCCGACACGGGGAGAACTTGGAAACTCCACCCAGATGGGGATTCAAACCGGGAACCCCTAGCGCTGAGAGGAGAACGTGCTAACCACTAAGCCTCATATGAATTATATCATTCATTCATTCATTATCTCCCGCTTTATCCTCTATTAGGGTCGCGGTGGGGTTCCCCATGCCCATCCAGGGGAGAACGTCTCGGGCGCTGGGCAGATACACCCAGGACAGGGCGCCAATCTATCGCTGGACACACACTCACTCACACAAACACACTCTATATGGGGCAATTTGAACGTGCTAACCACTAAGCCACCGTGCCGAATATAGGGTTATTTTATTAATTATTTATTAATTAAAAATGAAACACTCCCGCGTGTGCACTAGTGTACGATAAACAAACAAACAAACACACACACACACACACACACACACACCCTATTAAAACCATTTCTACATGAGCTTTCACACCAACATCCTGCAAAAGTCATATATAACTGCATGACTTCCTGTGTCAACAGGTTAGAATATAGCTATTAGGGCTGCAACTAACGATTATTTTGATAATCGATAAATCGGTTGATTATTTTTTTCAATTAATCGGATATAATTAAAAAAAAAAAAAAAAAAAAAAAAAAAAAAAAAACTCCCATGTCTTTACATTTAATTATTTAGCCGACGCTTTTATCCAAAGCGAATTACAATGTAGCATAGTGTGAAAAATATATAATATATATAAAAATATATATATATTAATATAATATAATATAATTCATATGAGGCGGCACGGTGGCTTAGTGGTTAGCACGTTTGCCTCTCAGCACTAGGGATTACCGGTTCGAATCCCCATCTGTGTGGAGTTTCCATGTTCTCCCCGTGTCGGCGTGGGTTTCCTCCGGGTTCTCCGGTTTCCTCCCACAGTCCAAAACCATGGATCAAGTCAATTGAATTCTCAAAAATTGCCCCATATAGAGTGTGTCTGTGTGAGTGAGTGTGTCCAGTGATAGATTGGCGTCCTGTCCTGGGTGTATCTGCCCAGCGCCCGAGACGTTCTCCCCTGGATGGGCATGGGGAACCCCACTGCGACCCTAATAGAGGATAAAGCGGGAGATAATGAATGAATGAATGCCTAATTTTACTAATTTTTTGTCAAAAAATTTAAACGTGAAACTTGATCATTAATTATCATTGTGTGCAAGTTGTATAAATTTAAACACTGCTTAAGATAATTAAATGAAAATAAAAAGTAACACGTTATTATCCAGTTAACAACCAAAATCAGTATGAAGCGTGCTCTGGTTCTCATAGTGTGAGTGCACCGTTACGTTCATTCACTTCTAAACTAATGAAACTCGGGATGTTATAGTGATTTAATCTGCTGTTAAGCTTCATCCTCGTCGGTGACTCCAGCATGTTGAGTTTCAGGTGGTGTATCATCACCGTGGTGCTCCGTGCAGGTCAAATCATTTTCGCAGAGCTCGCATGTTCACGTTCTTTATTTGTGTGAAGCGTGACGTTCTCCCGCAGTTTTAAACGCAAGTTTTTTTCCAGCGTTGGCTGCGTTTCGTTTGGACGATTTATCAACTCGTTTGCTATTTTTTTCCAGCATAATTGAAGCGCTGCAGGTGACGTACGCGCTTCCGACGTTGCGAGTGACGCGGAAATCGCACGACCCAACGAATCGATAATGAAATTCGTTATCGACACTTCTCATAATCGATTTTTATCGAGTTTATCGATTCATTGCTTCAGCCCTAATAGCTATAATTACTAGGGGTGTCTTCAACTAAGGATTTTCATAGTCGAATCTGATCCGTCAGATTTTCCCTATAGTCGGCTGATAGTCGAATCTGTTAAAATTTCACCACAAGATGGCGCTATAAGTGTGGTTTTTAAAAAAGATTATTTTTTATATTTTGTTATATATTTTATATTGTTAAAGCGCACACATCATTTAAAAAAATATTAACAGAAATTAGGATGATTTTATTTGACAAAAGGCTATATATATAACGAAAACAAAGACATTTCATGTAACAACTAATGCTTAGCAGCAGCCATGGGCGCCCCCATGTGGTCAAATGGTACATTCGACTATGAGGTTCATAGTCGACTACGGTTCTCCGAATCGAATCGTCGAATCAGCGAATATTGCAGCTCACCCCTAATAATTACTATACTTTTTTTTTGGCCTAAACCCTTTTAAAGATACGATATGCCTCACTGCACACTACACTACACACATGTGCAAAAACACACACACACACACACACACATTAGTATGCACACATGAGCACATGCATTACCAGTCAGACACAAATGTGCACGTACAGAGGAGACATTAGACTTGTGAGGGTTGCGTCGAGTTCAGCGGATGGGGGAAGGGAACAACGTGCACATGCTCAATACGAAGCCCGCGGTCCATCTGGCACCAGCCCACACTCCCGCTACTCTGCCAAACAATGTGCAGAGAAACAAGCACCCCGTCACAGAGGGGGAGAGGGGGGGGGGTATCAAGTCATTTAGCGCGATGAGACGACGGTACCGCACCGTCTATACGGCAATCGGAATCGAAACTTATATAATCGACAGCTCCCAGAGATTCCAAAAACCCCCCCCCAAGATAAACACAGAGGCAGGAGACGAAATGGAAAAAACATCCTGCCTCGCTGTGAAAGACGAAACCCGGCGATAGCACCACGTGAAGTCGGCGCTCGGAGAGCGGTCGGCATTTTTCTAATCTATGAGCACATGTAAATATTTACAGAACTGTACGGCGGTGCTGCTGCAAGGCCTAAAAACAATAGTGCGAGGGCTGGAGGGGGGGGGGGAAAGCAGCCTGAAAGAGCCGTAAAAGAGGAAGAAGAGGGAGGAGAGGAAGGGGAAGTAGCCGAATCGGGAATGAGCGCCACGCCTGACACAGTTAGTAGCACTGTTTACTTTGTAGGAGCGCTGGGTTCGGGAAATAAAGAGAAAGAGAGCAAGAGAGAGAGAGAGAACCATTTTTATAAACACCATACATTCTCTAGTCGTCAAGGTAACAGCACTACTGTGCAGAAAAAAAACAGCCTGAGCACAAAAAGCCTAATGTTCTTCGTCTTCATCATCATCATCATCATCGTCATCATCAGATGCGTGCACACACCTTCTGTACCGTTTCCAAAGCGACGCTGTGGTGTTCATGTGTACCCACCATGAACAAACAGCTTTATCATTTACACTATAACCGCTTATGTAGACACACACACACACACACACACACACACACACACACACACACACACACACACACTCGGATCAGCTGTCCGGCACACGACACCTACTCATACGGAAATATTTCATACAGAATAAATAATAGAACTAAAGCCGCGATGTGCAGTCTGTAACAACGGGAATCGTGCAACGAGGGGATGAGTCTCATTTAACGGCTTGGTACCCCTCCCCCTCCCCCTCCCCCTCAGGGACAAAGACACACCTCCTAATAACTGAACTCAGGTGTTACATTCAGTCCGATTCCAACTGTGAGGCAGTAAATTGAGGCTTTTGAGTCACCAACGCTTCTATTTTTTATTATTTACATGACAAAAAGCCTTAAATAATGCCCAGCGATGGATTGACGTGCTGTCCTGGGTGTATCTGCCCAGCGCCCGAAATGTTCTCCGAAATGGGATGGGCATGGGGAACCCCACCGCGACCCTAATAGAGGATAAAGCGAAAGATAATGAATGAATGAATGAATGAATGAATGAATACCTTAAATAAGATTACCGATCTGGTAAAGTACGTAAGGGAGGTACAAAAACACCCATCCATCCATTATCTTCCACGTTATCCTCTATTAGGGTCGCGGGGGGTTCCAGGGGAGAACGTTTCGGGCGCTGGGCAGATACACCCAGGACAGGGCGCCAATCTATCACTGGGCACTATCACTAAGCTAGTGTGCCGCCCTTGTTAGACAGTATTGTGCGGCTTTATTATAGAATTTTTAAGTCATTTGTATGTAAACGATAGACAGGGTAATTAATGCTTTAATGAGACACCCATCCTACACCAACCAACCATCCTTCCGCTTTATCGATATTAGGGTCGGGGGGGGGGGGGGGGGGGGGGTCCCCCCATGCCCATCCAGGGGAGAACGTCTCGGGCGCTGGGCAGATACACCCAGACAGGGCGCCACTCTATCGCATGGCACACACTCACTCACACACACACACTCTATATGGGGCAATTTGGAGAACTCAATTGACTTGATCCATGTTTTTGGACTGTGGGAGGAAACCGGAGAACCCGGAGGAAACCCACGCGGACACGGGGAGAACATGGAAACTCCACCCAGATTGGGATTTGAACCCACTCCCAAGCACTGAGAGGAGAACATGCTAACCACCAAGCCACCGTGCCGCTCTTGTTAGATAATATTGTTCCGCTTTATTATAGAATTTTTAAGTCATTTGTATGTAAACGATAGACAGGGTAATTAGTGCTTTAATGAGACACCCATCCTACACCAACCAAGACACAAACCAAGGCAACCGAACTATGGGGGGGGGGGGTTCCCCATGCCCATCCAGGGGAGAACGTCTCGGGCGCAGGGCAGATACACCCAGGACAGGGCGCAAAAATGGACACACAAACACTCTATATGGGGCAATTTGGAGAACTCAATTGACCTTGGGCCATGTTTTTGGACTGTGGGAGGAAACCGGAGAACCCGGAGGAAACCCACGCGGACAAGGGGAGAACATGGAAACTCCACCCAGAATGGGATTTTTTTTCTTTACAGCAGAACATGGTTCCTCCAGCTTTAAAGAACCTCGCTGTTAGACATACAGTATGATTTATTGTGAGATGTCCTTACGCCGCTTTATTGATCCACTAAAGGGTTCGTATGGAATGTAACGAGAACGAGGTTTCTATAGAGGACACACTATAGCACAAAGCAACACGATTCATTCACCCAAACCAATTTCCAATCCGGTGTAGAAAGCGTTTTTACAAAAATGAGACTCGAGCGGCTCGGTCGCCATGGCGATCTGAACAGCGACTCCGGGGCCTGAATGGCATCTCGTCATAACGTCGAGTCGATTTAGCCCTGACATTTAACACACATTCATTTCTCGCTGCAGTGCAGTATTCATTGAGAAAGAAAAGGTATGGGGGGGGGGGGGTATTCAGAGAACGTCTTTCTGAATGCGTACGAAACGCAGAAAGGAGAAGAAAAGCCGTGTTGGAAAACGTGAAGAACCCTCTATATGACAGGATTCACGAGCAATCCATCGAATCGGCGGCTTTAATTAAACCCACTCCACCGATTGTTCTCGCTCCACTTTTTGAGGACGGATAATAAAAATGGTTCGCATTAGGGCTGCAACAATGAATCGATAAAATCGATAAAAATCGGTTATCCAAAGTATCGATAATGAATTTTCATTATCGATTCGTTGGGTCGCACGATTTCCGCGTTACTCGCGATGTCGCAACCGCCTACGTCACCTGCGGCGCTTCAATAACGCTGGAAAATAATAGCGGGTTGAACAGAACGAGGCGGAGTCTGCAAAACAAGTTGATAAATGTACAAATGAAACACAGCCAACGCTGAAAATAAAGAACGTGGAACATGCAGCTCTGCGAACATGCGCAGCAGCACGGTGATGATCCACCTCCTGAAATAAACACTGATGAGGATGAAGCTGAACTAGGGCTGCAACAATGAATCGATAAAATCGATAAAAATCGATTATCCAAAGTATCGATAAAAATCGATTATCTAAAGTATCGATAATGAATTTCCATTATCGATTCGTTGGGTCGCACGATTTCCGCGTTACTCGCGATGTCGCAACCGCCTACGTCACCTGCGGCGCTTCAATAACGCTGGAAAATAATAGCGGGTTGAACAGAACGAGGCGGAGTCTGCAAAACAAGTTGATAAATGTACAAATGAAACACAGCCAACGCAGAAAATAAAGAACGTGGAACATGCAGCTCTGCGAACATGCGCAGCAGCACGGTGATGATCCACCTCCTGAAACTCAACACTGATGAGGATGAAGCTGAACTAGGGCTGCAACTACGAATCGATAAAATCGATAAAAATCGATTATCCAAAGTATCGATAAAAATCGATTATCTAAAGTATCGATAATGAATTTCCATTATCGATTCGTTGGGTCGCGCGATTTCCGCGTTACTCGCGATGTCGCCACCGCCTACGTCACCTGCGGCGCTTCAATAACGCTGGAAAATAATAGCGGGTTGAACAGAACGAGGCGGAGTCTGCAAAACAAGTTGATAAATGTACAAATGAAACACAGCCAACGCTGAAAATAAAGAACGTGGAACATGCAGTTCTGCGAACATGCGCAGCAGCACGGTGATGACACACCTCCTGAAACTAAACACTGATGAGGAAGCTGAACTAGGGTTGCAACGACGAATCGATAAAATCGATAAAAATCGATTATCCAAAGTTTCGATAATGAATTTCCATTATCGATTCGTTGGGTCGCGCGATTTCCGCGTTACTCACGATGTCGCAACCGCCTACGTCACCTGCAGCGCTTCAATAACGCTGGAAAATAATAGCGGGTTGAACAGAACGAGGCGGAGTCTGCAAAACAAGTTGATAAATCGCACGAATGAAACACAGCCTAGTGGTCAGCACGTTCGCCTCTCAGCGCTAGGGATTCCCGGTTCGAATCCCCATCTGGGTGGAGTTTCCATGTTCTCCCCGTGTCTGCGTGGGTTTCCTCCGGGTTCTCCGGTTTCCTCCCACAGTCCAAAAACATGGATCAAGTCCCCATATAGAGTGTGTCTGGGTGAGTGAGTGTGTGCCCAGCGATGGATTGGCGCCCTGTCCTGGGTGTATCTGCCCAGCGCCCGAGACGTTCTCCCCTGGATGGGCATGGGGAACCCCACCGCGACCCTAATAGAGGATAAAGCGGGAGATAATGAATGAATGAATGAAACACAGCCAAAGCAGAAAACAAGCATCCGTTTGAATTCATACTGCGGGAGCTTCACCTTCACACAAATAAAGAACGTGGAACATGCAGCTCTGTGAACGTGAACTGAGCGATCACCTGAAACTCAACACTGATGAGGACGAAGCGGAACAGCAGATCAAACACTACAACATCCCGAGGTTCTTTAGTTCTGAAGTAAATCGTAACACTGAGACCGGCAGAGCAGCGGCATGCTGTATTTGGTTGTTAACTGGATAATAACAGCGATAGAGAACGTGTCTTAACGAATTATATTTATTTATATTTACGAATTATATTATACGAATACGTCCGTATTTCCCGGGACATGTCCGTATGTCGCGGGCGTCCCGGTTTATTTTTTAAAGTGAGGAACTGTCCTGGTTGTTAGCGCATTAATAGCAGCACGGGGGATTGACACGCGCACAACGTAAAAGTACGCGGCTTTAAATGTCCCGGCACTGGGACACTGCGCGCGGCGCCCCCCCCCCCACCCGCCCCCCGCTTTCAGACCGCGTCGAGACAAACAGGGGAAGCCTTGTGTGCAAAGCAGACACATATGTCCCGGTGTCCAACTGAAATTTCACACGAGGTATTTTTTTTTGTTAACTGGCTAATTTGTTAGTTATTTTTTTTCCATAGCTGATTGTTAATTACTTCATTTGTTAATACATTTTTTTCAATAGCTGATTGTTAATTAGGGAGTTTCCATGTTCTCCCCGTGTCGGCGTGGGTTTCCAGTTTCCGGGTTCTCCGGTTTCCTCCCACAGTCCAAAAACATGGATCAAGTCAATTGAGTTCTCCAAATTGCCCCATATAGAGTGTGTCTGTGTGAGTGAGTGTGTGCCCAGCGATGGATTGGCGCCCTGTCCTGGGTCTATCTGCCCAGCGCCCGAGACGTTCACCCCTGGATGGGCATGGGGAACCCTACCGCGACCCTAATAGAGGATAAAGCGGGAGATAATGAATGAATGAATGAATGGCTAATTTGTTAGTTATTTTTTTTCCATAGCTGATTGTTAATTAGTTCATTTGTTAATACATTTTTTTTCAATAGCTGATTGTTAATTAGGGAGTTTCCATGTTCTCCCCGTGTCGGCATGGGTTTCCAGTTTCCGGGTTCTCCGGTTTCCTCCCACAGTCCAAAAACATGGATCAAGTCAATTGGATTCTCAAAAATTGCCCCATATAGAGTGTGTCTGTCTGTGTGAGTGAGTGTGTGTCCAGGCGCCCTGTCCTGGGTGTATCTGCCCAGCGCCCAAGACGTTCTCCCCAGGATGGGCATGGGGAACCCCACCGCGACCCTAATAGAGGATAAAGCGGGAGATAATGAATGAATGAATGAATGATTGTTAATTAGCTCATTTGTTAATTAATTTTTTTCCAATAGGCTACAGAACAGACAATATTTAGTTCATTACTGAGGGCAACTGAGTATCGTGTTATTTGGAGTTGAAGTGAGAGATGTTTAGATGATACATTATTTCTTTCATTGTGCTTTTCATTCATTACAGGAAATGTTAACTGAAACATTTTGAATAAAATGACTATATATAATACTATACTATAGAATAATTTTACTGAAAAACATCCATCTTTGGATAAAAGCGTCTGCCAAATGATTAAACGTAAATGTAAAGACATGGGAGAAAAAAAAATTATTTATCCGATTCATCGATTAATCGAAAAAATAATCGTCCGATTAATCGATTATCAAAATAATCGTTAGTTGCCCTAGTTCGCATCAACACAAGTCTTCTGGAATCAGAGTGGGAGGTTATTTTCCCCAACGTGGGACGACCATCGTGCTAATGACCATTATTATTGTCATCAGGCTATTTTTCTGATATTAATTAATTAAAATTTGAGGGTCAGCACGTCCGCCTCCCAGCGCTGAGGATACGGGTTTCGAAACCCCATTCGAGACGTAGTTTCCTCTGGGTTTGCTCCCACAGTCCAAAAACATGGATTCAATGTAATGGATTCAATGTAACGCTCTAAATTGCCCCATACAGAATGTGTGTGTCTGTGAGTGAGTGTACCCAGTGATAGATTGACACCCTGTCCAGCGTCCGAAACGTTCTCCACTGAATGGGCAACCCCCCCGTGACCATAGTGGAGGATAAAGTGGAAGATGATGAATAATTAAATGAATGAGTGCTCTAAATTGCCCCATATAGAGTGTGTGTGAGTGAGTGACTGTGCCCAGTGATAGACTGGCGCCCTGTCCTGGGTGTATCTGCCCAGCGCCTGACACGTTCTCCCCTGGATGGGCATGGGGAACCCCCACCCCGTGACCCTAGTAGAGGATAAAATGGAAGATGATGAATAATTAAATGAATGAGTGCTCTAAATTGCCCCATATAGAGTGTGTCTGTGTGAGTGAGTGTGCCCAGTGATGGATTGGCGCCCTGTCCTGGGTGTATCTGCCCAGCGCCTGAAATGTTCTCCCCTGGATGGGCATGGGGAACCCCCCCACGACCATAGTGGAGGATAAAATGGAAGATAATGAATAATTAAATGAATGAGTGCTCTAAATTGCCCCATATAGAGTGTGTGTGAGTGAGTGACTGTGCCGGTAATAGACTGGCATCCTGTACTGTGTGAATCTGCCCAGCGCCCGAAACGTTCTCCCCTGGATGGGCATGGGGAACCCCCTCACGACCCTAGTAGAGGACAAAATGGAAGAGAATGAATAATTAAATGAATGAGTGCTCTAAATTGCCCCATATAGAGTGTGTCTGTGTGAGTGTGTGCCCAGCGATGGATTGGTGTCCTGTCCTGGGTGTATCTGCCCAGCGCCCGAGACGTTCTCCCCTGGATGGGCATGGGGAACCCCACCACGACCCTAATAGAGGATAAAGCGGAAGATAATGAATGGATGAATGAATAAATGAATGAGTGCTCTAAATTGCCCCATATAGAGTGTGTCTGTGTGAGTGAGTGTGTGCCCAGTGATAGATTGGCGTCCTGTCCTGGGTGTATCTGCCCAGCGCCCGAAACGTTCTCCCCTTGATGGGCATGGGGAACTCCCCCAGTGACCCTAATATAGGATAAAGTGGAAGATAATGAATAATTAAATGAATGAGTGCTCTAAATTGCCCCATATAGAGTGTGTGTGAGTGAGTGACTGTGCCGGTAATAGACTGGCATCCTGTACTGGGTCTATCTGCCCAGCGCCCGAAACGTTCTCCCCTGGATGGGCATGGGGAACCCCCTCACGACCCTAATAGAGGATAAAGCGGGAGATGATGAATGAATGATAAAAAAAATAATAATATAATAATAATAAAAATGTTAAATAGTGGTTTAAAACCTTGTGTAGCTGAAATAAGCAGAGCGATCACTTCAAGCTTTCTCATAAAGTTTATACACAAACACAGAAGTTTGAATAATATTCCAACGCTTGTAAACTGGGATCGTTCACAGCCTGGGGGTGCACGTCTCAGAATAGGTGTCTAATTCCGTCTCTGAAAGCGGTACGGACGGCTGGCGCAGGGTCTGATTGGAACCGAAGTTAATTAGAAGTTTAAACTAAGAGTTTCGCTGTTCACGTGGCTCAGAAGTCGACTTTCAAAACGCCCCCCCCCCACCTCGAACCGGCTTCTCATTTTCCGTTGGTCGAGCCGAGCGCCATAACGTCTCCTCCCCCTCCCACTTTCACATTTTGTTCTCTTCTGAAACCTGTCATCAGGAGGAGCAGATGTACATGAATAAAGCTAGAACGAAAGAAAAACTACGATCCAGTCTCCATAGACGACTGAGCAGAGAGCGCCGACCCGAGTGAAGCCATGAGAAGTGAAGCATGGTTCTAAAAGAGCAGCACGTCAACACGACCATCAGAGAACTAAACACTGTCCTCCTCAAAGCCGATTGGCTGAGCCGATCGTCCAGCCGTGGCATTATTAACAATAACACACACTTCTGAGCGTGTAGTTTGTTGAAAAAGGCAGAAGGAACGAGCCGACGCAAAAATGGTCGTCTCAACTCATTAATTGAGAACAAAGAAGACTTCATGAAGAGTTCTACTGATTACTGTAATCATTTATAATAATTATAACACTTACAGACTCCGGCATTAACACACACTTATACTCTAAATATTGAATGCAGCTAAACATTCATTCATTCATTCATTCATTATCTCCCGCTTTATCCTCTATTAGGGTCGCGGTGGGGTTCCCCATGCCCATGGAGAATGGGGTTCCCCATGCCCAGGGGAGAACGTCTCGGGCGCTGGGCAGATACACCCAGGACAGTGCGCCAATCCATCGCTGGGCACACACTCACTCACAAAGACAATTTTGAGAATTCAATTGACTTGATCCACGTTTTTGGACTGTGGGAGGAAACCGGAGAACCCGGAGGAAACCCACGCAGACACGGGGAGAACATGGAAACTCCACCCAGATGGGGATTCGAACCGGGAATCCCTAGCGCCGAGAGGCGAACGTGCTAACCACTAGGCCACCGTGCCGCCATATATTTATAAAATATAAAATTAACATTAATAATTATTATTATTAATTAATTAATAAAAATTAACAGTTAACATGAGTTAACATGTACGCCCTTAAGCCTCCGCCCCTGAGAACTAATCCATTACTGAAGCAATGAGCATGTGCAGTAATCCCTCACATATCACGGGGGTTACATTTCAGAGACCCCGCCATATAGCGGCGTTCTAATGATTGTATTATTTATATGTTTACGGTTTCATAAACGCGTCCTGCACTCGTATAAACACTTCATATGATATTAAACACTTAAACCAATGGAAATTAAGCATCATATAAAGCGCAAAATGCCGCAATACAGTGAAAACGCTGATATGGAATTAAATATATTAAAAAAAACAAATTAACGATACAGAAAAGCCACGAGAAGTGATGCTGTAGTGGAGGAGCCTGGTTTCAGGTGTTTGATAAAAGTGCTCCACAATACCGAATCCGTCCCGAACCACGAGGTCCGGACCACGGTGAGAACCGAACCGAGAATTATGTCTACAGTCACACCCCTTACAACAGACATGTGAATGTGTCTGAGGTTTGAACCCTCCTGCTAAATTAAGACGACCTGTTATCTTAAGCGTCAGTGAGTTCTGTAGGGAATCTACTTTAATTTGGCATTTCTTTCATAAATTAATTTTAGCTGCGCTGTTACAGGCCATGTGTCATGTTTGTTTTCATCCTAGTGGCATTATGTCTCTGTGGGTAGCACTCTGGCCTCACAACAAAAAGGTCTTGGGTCTAACAGCAGTTTACAGTGATCACAGCCCTCTCTGTGTGTAGGTTCCACGCTCTGGTTAGTCACTGAGGCGCCACGTTCGTCCACACCAAACTTTTATTTATTTTTTTATTATTATTTTTTTTTATTATTATTATTTATTTTTTTATGAACCATGCTTTTCACACTGGTGCAAACTAATTATGGAACAGAAAGAGGCCTTCCATAAAGGTAGAAGGGTACAACCGTCCAAAATGCATCGCAAGGTGCTTAATTTTATAAACTGGGGCATTGATTTTATAAACTGGGGCATTGGGACTGAATAAGACACGAGAAATCCTTAAAGTGTATATGATAAAGTGATGGGGGGGGGGGGGCGTTGTTGGGGGTTAGTAAGGGGTGGTGAGTGAGGGGTGGTGAGTGTTGGGGTAAGCATTGGTGTGGTGAGTGTTGGGTTAAGGGTTAGGGTTAAGTATTGGTGCTGTGAGTGTTGGGGTCATTATTGGTGTGGTGAGTGTTGGGCCAAGCATTGGTGCGGTGAGTGTTGGGCTAAGAATTGGTGCGGTGAGTGTTGGGCTAAGCATTGGTGTGGTGAGTGTTGGGCTAAGTATTGGTGCTGTGAGTGTTGGGGTCATTATTGGTGTGGTGAGTGTTGGGCCAAGCATTGATGTGGTGAGTGTTGGGCTAAGCATTGGTGCGGTGAGTGTCGGGCTAGGTATGGTGCGGTGAGTGTCGGGCTAGGTATTGATGTGGTGAGTGTTGGGCTAAGGATTGGTGTGGTGAGTGTTGGGCTAAGGATTGGTGCGGTGAGTGTTGGGTTAAGCATTGGTGCGGTGAGTGTTGGGCTAAGCATTGGTGTGGAGAGTGTTGGGCTAAGTATTGATGTGGTGAGTGTTGGGCTAAGTATTGGTGCGGTGAGTGTTGGGCTAAGCATTGGTGCGGTGAGTGTTGGGCTAAGTATTGGTGCTGTGAGTGTTGGGGTCATTATTGGTGTGGTGAGTGTTGGGCCAAGCATTGGTGTGGTGAGTGTTGGGCTAAGAATTGGTGCGGTGAGTGTTGGGCTAAGCATTGGTGTGGTGAGTGTTGGGCTAAGTATTGGTGCGGTGAGTGTTGGGCTAAGTATTGATGTGGTGAGTGTTGGGATAAGTGTTGGTGTGGAGAGTGTTGGGCTAAGTATTGGTGTGGTGAGTGTTGGGCTAAGTATTGGTGCGGTGAGTGTTGGGCTAAGTATTGGTGTGGTGAGTGTTGGGCTAAGAATTGATGTGGTGAGTGTTGGGCTAAGTGTTGGTGTGGAGAGTGTTGGGCTAAGTATTGGTGTGGTGAGTGTTGGGCTAAGTATTGGTGCGGTGAGTGTTGGGCTAAGTATTGGTGTGGTCAGTGCTGGGGTAAGTATTGATGTGGTCAGTGCTGGGGTAAGTATTGATGTGGTGAGTGTTGGGCTAAGTGTTGGTGTGGTAAGCATTGGTAAGTAATAGAAGGTGAGTGAGTTTTGGAGGGTGAGTAAGTGGAAAGTGGAGGGTAAGTGAGCGGTGGGGTGGTGTGATGTGGTGGTAAGTGTTGGGTGGAGTCAGTAGGGGGTCAGTGTGAGGCATATACCCACCACTCCGAGCATGTGTGTGTGTGTGGGGGGGGGGGACAATAAATCACTTGAAGTTTTTACAGATGGTTTTGAGGTCAGATTCATTTATATGTTCTACAGATTACCGCGGCTACACCAGTTCCCCTTACACTGTCTTTAGAACCTCAGGTGCAGCACATGTCAACAGTTTCAGAATATGAAGCACAGATCAAGCCAGAACGTGCGGAAAAGGAACCGGGTACACAGGTGCGTGAGGAAAGCTGGGGATGTGCCATCGAGAGGATAAGGTCTTCTATCTCTTTGCTCGTCTCGCACTTATCCAGATTAACACTGATCTTTCTGGACTCTCGAAGTTCTGAGGACAACAGCCCCCCTTTTTTTGAACCATTAAGGGGTCATCGGGCAGCTATTCATATGCATAATGACCCAAAGCCCGTCCACCCCTCGCCTCACAGGTGAAACGCCGGGTAAAACCTGAATTAATAAACTAATTAACACACTCATTACTCTAAATATTGAATGCAGCTAAACATTCATTCATTCATTATCTCCCGCTTTATCCTCTATTAGGGTCGCGGGGGGGTTCCCCATGCCCATCCAGGGGAGAACGTTTCGGGCGCTGGGCAGATACACCCAGGACAGGGCGCCAATCCAACACTGGGCACACACTCACTCACACAAACACACTCTATATGGGGCAATTTGGAGAATTCAATTGACTTGATCCATGTTTTTGGACTGTGGGAGGAAACCGGAGAACCCGGAGGAGACCCACGCGGACACGGGGAGAACATGGAAACTCCACCCAGATGGGGATTCGAACCGGGAATCCCTAGCGCTGAGAGGCGAACGTGCTAACAACTAAGACACCGTGTCGCCCATTTTTATTATTATTATTATTATTATTATTATTATTATTATTATTATTATTATTATTTATTTTCATTCATTCATTATCTCCCGCTTTATCCTCTATTAGGGTCGCGGTGGGGTTCCCCATGCCCATCCAGGGGAGAACGTCTCGGGCGCTGGGCAGATACACCCAGGACAGGGCGCCAATCCATCGCTGGGCACACACTCACTCACACAGACACACTCTATATGGGGCAATTTTTGGGAATTCAATTAACTTGATCCATGTTTTTCGACTGTGGGAGGAAACCGGAGAACCCGGAGGAGACCCACGCGGACACGGGGAGAACATGGAAACTCCACCCAGATGGGGATTCGAACCGGGAATCCCTAGCGCCGAGAGGCGAATGTGCTAACCACTAAGCCACCTTGTCGCCCATTTTTATTATTATTATTATTATTATTATTATTATTATTTATTTTATTTTTTTTATTTTCTTTGTGTGTGGGGGTAGTTTGTTTTAAAATAAAAAGTGGAATACGTTTGTTGTTATTGTTGTTGTAAGGATATTGTTTATATCGCCAATAAAAATATTCGAAAAAAATAAATAAATAAAAAAACAGAACGTGCGAGAATTCAGCGGAACCGAATCAGAAAATCCTTAACGCGACGTGAATCGGCCACCTGAAGCGGCGCGCTAACATGACGGTTGGTGCGCTTTCCCGTCGCCCTCCTGCCCCGAACACGTGCAGCCATCGAGTCTGATTTCCTGACCCCTGAAGTCAAACACAGAGTTCTGCAAACACTCGCTAACCGCACAGTTAACGCCCTGCACGCTGCTTCCTGTCAAGAGACGACGTTGAGCAACTGCTTATAGAGACCGGCGTGAGGTCAAAGAGGCGGCTCATAACGGAGCCTCGGAACGCTCACGTGTCCGCCGCAGAGACGCTCAATTATTCAGAGGCCTTTAATAAAGAGCCGTCCATCCCACGTCCACCGTCCTCTCAGAGACGACGCTCTCTTAGTGAAAGGTTCTAATTAAAAGAAACGCAAAACCAAATGGCCAGAGGAAGACGTCTCCCCGAAGTGGAACAGGACGTGTCTCTTGAACGCCTTTGGACAATATTACCGGCAGGGTCCCCCGGGCTCCTGTCTTCCACTAAAGATACAGGAAAACAATTTCAACGCGGAATCTGGATGAGAACATGGTGGACGCTTTAATTAACATGCTCCAGGTCCAGGTCCATGCCAAAACACTAACCCACCACAAATACGGTCAGGGAGTCTCAAGATCCCTTTTATTCTGAGCAGTCACCAACGTGAGATGAGAAAAAACTGAAATTATAATAATAATAATAATAATAAAGCATTAAAAAAAGAACATAGCTGATGTCTAAACAAACCCAATGCCATGATTTCTGCCAATGAAAGGCCATTTTCATTCATTATCTTCCGCTTCATCCTCTATTAGGGTCGAGGGGGGGGTTCCCCATGTCCATCCAGGGGAGAACATTTCGGGCGCTGGGCAGATACACCCAGGACAGGACACCAATCTATCGCTGAGCACACACTAACTCACACAAACACACTCTATATGGGGCAAAAGAATCCATCATCCGTCCAGTATTGGTATTGGTATTGGTGCGGTGAGTGTTGGGCTAAGTATTGGTGCGGTGAGTGTTGGGCTAAGTATTGGTGCGGTGAGTGCTGGGCTAAGTATTGGTGCGGTGAGTGCTGGGCTAAGTATTGGTGCGGTGAATGCTGGGCTAAGTATTGGTGCGGTGAATGTTGGGCTAAGTATTGGTGCGGTGAGTGTTGGGCTAAGTATTGGTGCGGTGAGTGTTGGGCTAAGTATCGGTGAGGTGAGTGTTGGGCTAAGTATTGGTGCGGTGAGTGTTGGGCTAAGTATCGGTGCGGTGAGTGTTGGGCTAAGTATTGGTGCGGTGAGTGTTGGGCTAAGTATTGGTGCGGTGAGTGTTGGGCTAAGTATTGGTGCGGTGAGTGCTGGGCTAAGTATTGGTGCGGTGAGTGTTGGGCTAAGTATTGGTGCGGTGAGTGTTGGGCTAAGTATCGGTGCGGTGAGTGTTGGGCTAAGTATTGGTGCGGTGAGTGTTGGGCTAAGTATTGGTGCGGTGAGTGTTGGGCTAAGTATTGGTGCAGTGAGTGTTGGGCTAAGTATCGGTGAGGTGAGTGTTGGGCTAAGTATTGGTGCGGTGAGTGTTGGGCTAAGTATCGGTGCGGTGAGTGTTGGGCTAAGTATCGGTGCGGTGAGTGTTGGGCTAAGTATCGGTGCGGTGAGTGTTGGGCTAAGTATCGGTGCGGTGAGTGTTGGGCTAAGTATTGGTGCGGTGAGTGTTGGGCTAAGTATTGGTGCGGTGAGTGTTGGGCTAAGTATCGGTGCGGTGAGTGTTGGGCTAAGTATCGGTGCGGTGAGTGTTGGGCTAAGTATCGGTGCGGTGAGTGTTGGGCTAAGTATCGGTGCGGTGAGTGTCGGGCTAAGTATCGGTGCGATGAGTGTTGGGCTAAGTATCGGTGCGGTGAGTGTTGGGCTAAGTATTGGTGCGGTGAGTGTTGGGCTAAGTATCGGTGCGGTGAGTGTTGGGCTAAGTATTGGTGCGGTGAGTGTTGGGCTAAGTATTGGTGCGGTGAGTGTTGGGCTAAGTATCGGTGCGGTGAGTGTTGGGCTAAATATTGGTGCAGTGAGTGTTGGGCATGGGATCCCCCCCCCTGCGACCTTAGTATAGGATAATACGGAAGATGATGGATGGACGGATGATGGATTCTCCAAATTGCCCCATATAGAGTGTGTTTGTGTGAGTTAGTGTGTGCTCAGCGATAGACTGGTGACCTGTCCTGGCTCCCTGCGACCCAGGCATAGGATTAAGCAGAAGTTAATATGAAAAGAACAGCAGGAGCAGAGTCTGTGGAGAGGTTCTGATTCCTATAGATTTCATTTCTGTTCATATGGATCAGCTATAGACAGTTATCAGATAACACCCATGTGGTAACCTGCAGTTCATCAGTCAAAAGTACATTAATATAACATCACACAAAGCCAGGCCTGAAAGGTAATCAATATCACTGAGTGTGAAGGTTCAGACTGACTACGAACGACAGAAAAACGACTTCATCAGCTGAACTGCTTTCATTTCACTAAGTTGATCAGCAGCGCGCGGTGCCGAATCATCCATCATAACAGCGTGAATTCACCCGCGATGAAAAACGATTCCCAGAACCTGGCTGAAATGATGCCGGAATATTCGGCACTTATTGCTTCACCTTGTTCATGAAAAACCGCACTAAGCACCGCGATTTATAAAAAAAGAAATTGCATTAGTTAAAACGTATCTGAACTCTCATCTGAGCGTCTACTCCTCTAACCTCAGAGCGATGCTTACAGACGCGTCAGTGGTAGCTGAACGTAGTGGTGGATTATTCTTAGTTCAGTGTACAGCAGCACCGGGGTGTCTGACACACATGCAATAAATCAGTGCAATAAATTCGGAACGAGCCATCAGCGGGTGGGTGTGCTGGGAAACTACGGGTGCGGATCTCTCAGTGTCTGTCCGATTTTTGAGGTCACGATTCGATACAGAAACGATCTTCGATTCAGAATCGATTTTTTTTTCAGTTTAAATTGTCTTTAAGGGCGGCACGGCGGCTTAGTGGTTGGCACGTCCGCCTCTCAGCGCTAGGGACTTCCGGTTCGAATCCCCATCTGGGTGGAGTTTCCATGTTCTCCCCGTGTCCGCATGGGTTTCCTCCGGGTTCTCCGGTTTCCTCCCACAGTCCAAAAAACATGGTTCATGTCAATTGGGTTCTCCAAATTGCCCCATATAGAGTGTGTCTGTGTGAGTGAGTGTGTATATAGAGTGTGTCCTGGGTGTGTCTGCCCAGCGCCCGAAACGTTCTCCCCTGGATGTGCATGGGGAACCCCACCGCGACCCTAATAGAGGATAAAGCGGAAGATAATGGATATGCTTTAATCGAAAGCAACTTACAAGTAGTGTGGCATGGTGGCTTAGTGTTTAGCATGTTCTCCTCTCAGCACTGGGTTCCCAGGTCGAATCCCTATCTGGGTGGAGTTTTCCATGTTCTCCCCGTGTCCACGTGGGTTTCTTCTGGGTTCTCCGGTTTCCTCCCACAGTCCAAAAAACATGGTTCAAGTCAATTGAGTTCTCCAAATTGCCCCATATAGAGTTGTTTGTGTGTGTGTCTGAGTGAGTGAATTAGTGTGTGCCCAGTGATAGATTGGCGTCCTGTCCTGGGTGTATCTGCCCAGCGCCCGAAACGTTCTCCCCTGGATAAAAAACATCAATGAACAAATAATTCAAAATATATTAATACCAAAGTTTATCAGGGTGCATTAATCTTTAATCAAAACTAAAATACAGACTTTACAGTCAGAGTGCATTTAGATTTTGCAAATCTTTAAAACGTAACATTAAAAATAAAATCCATACTTCAGTCTTTTTAACTATATTGCGCCAAGATTCGCTACATTTTCAAAACGTAACTTTAAATATTAAATATATCTTCAGCTTCTTTTATCTCAGGATGATGTCATGAGCTCGCGCATTTGTCATATTTCCAAACTACCTTGATTTCATGTTACACTCATTGTAAACAGTCATGCTCATGTTGAGCGCTCTCTCTCTTTCCGGCTTTTAAAGACGACATGGGGGGGGGGTCGAATCATGCTCTCCCACCGCGCCATGCTTCCCCTACGCTTGTGAAGGGGGCGCCAAAATAAAACTTTGAATTCTGGGCATTGTGAATCGATTCAGAATCGCCAGGAATACGGATCGCGATTCTTTGAAGAATCGATTTTTTCTGCACCCCTATGGGAAACATCCACCGCCCAAATGTTACCGAGTGCCTTGTGGAGTATGTAAAGCAACAGATGGACTACAGCACAACGTGATCTATTTTGATTACACACAGACCCATTCGTGCTGACACACACACACACACACACACACACACACACACACACACACACACAAGTGAGATGAGCACACATACCACACATACCCAGAGCGGTGGGCGGCCCTGTATACAGCACCCAGGAAACAACTGGGGTTAGGTGCCCTGCCCAAGGGCACTTCATCCACAGCACTTGGTGGGACTGGGAATCAAACCACGGACCTTCAGGTCCGAAAAATGGTTCCAGGTTCCTTCCTTAACCACAAGCCTTACAAAAAACATGAAGTGTGACTAATCAAGTGGTCCGAATGTGTACTAACCCTATAAACCAACTAGTTGTAAGTGTCACATATTAATTACTGCACCATACACCATAAGATTACATCACGTCAGTGTTGTTGCCGACTCAAATTTGCATAGATCATATTTTTAGCCCAAGTTCTATTTACAGCTTTGAAAATGACGAAGGTCAAAAACTTTAAACTCTACCACGAAGCTAAACGTATTCCATCCATCCATTATCTACCGCTTTATCCTGCCCATCCAGGGGAGAACGCCCTTTTTTGGGCGAAAAGATACACCCACGACATGGTGCCAATCGATCACTGGGTGCACACTCACTCACACAAACACACTCTATATGGGGCAATTTGCAGAATTCAATCGACCTTGATGCATGTTTTTGGCCACCATGCCACCCTTGGTGTCAACAGTTTATAAATGATAAGGGACGTTATTTGATCAATCTCAGGCCTCCCCAGCTATTTATGGGGTAAATAGGGCAGCTAGAATTGTACCCGTACAGCAGTAACAGCTCAGCAGACGGCGAGCAGGTTTTTCCTGTAACAGTCAGCAGCGTGGAACACAGGTACGTACACTTCAGAGCAGGGAGGGATGATCACGTCTTCGTACGAAGCCGAACCAGACATTGCGGTGAAAGGTGTTAACTGTGAACCAGCGACACTCGTGACAAAAGTCGTTTCACAAGAACCCCAACAAGAATGCGCTGGAATGATTTTAGTGCGAGGTTCTAGTTCAGATAAGAAGGTCATTACTCACTCACGTTTAAGTCTGTCTCACCTTTAACCCACATATTAGATTAGATTAGATTAGATTCAACTTTATTGTCATTGTACAGAGTACAGGGACTGGGTCAATGAAATGTAGTTTCATGTATATATATTAGGGCTGTATTGAACTACAGATTTTCGTAGTCGAATCTGATTCGTCAGATTTTCCCTATAGTCGACTGATTGTCGAATCAGTTAAAATTTCACCACAAGATGGCGCTATAACCATAGTTTTTAAAAAAGATTTTTTTTTTATATATATTTTACTTGTTTTTCTAACAAAAGAAAACCTTTTTTTTTGTTTTTCTTTTTTTTTCTAGAAATTAGGATGATTTTATTTGACAAAAGGCTATATATATAACGAAAACAAAGACGTTTCATGTAAAAACTAATGCTTAGCAGCAGCCATGGGCGCCCCCATGTGGTCAAAATGGTACATTCGACTATGAGGTTCATAGTCGACTACGGTTCTCCGAATCGAATCGTCGAATCAGCGAATATTGCAGCTCACCCTTAATATATATATATATATATATATATATATATATATATATATATATATATATATATATATATATATATATACACACACACATACATACATACATACATACATACATATATACACACACACACACACACACACACACACATTAAGCAGGACGTGTAACGGAGTACACTTACACTTCTTTCCTGTGATTTATTCACAATAATACACAACCTGGAGGTGTCTACTTTAATAACACATTTACAAACACACTATAATTAAAAAACAAGGTTTAAATCATAAACGCTTATATAGAAAATAAAATGACTATTATAAAACAGGGCCTTCGATTTCCCCATCTGGGTGGAGTTTCCATGTTCTCCCCGTGTCCGCGTGGGTTTCCTCCGGGTTCTCCGGTTTCCTCCCACGGTCCAAAAACATGGATCAAGTCAAATGAGTTCTCCAAATTGCCCCATATAGTGTGTCTTTGAGTGTGTGGCCAGTGATAAATTGGCATCCTGTCCTGGGTGTACTCCAAATTGCCCCATATAGTGTGTGTTTGTGTGAGTGAGTGTGTGCCCAGTGATAGATTGGCGCCCTGTCCTGTTCTCCCCTGGATGGGCATGGGGAACCCCCCCACGACCCTAATAGAGGATAAAGCGGAAGATAATGGATGGATGGAAATTTGAACTAAAATTTGAGAAACCAGAATCCTATTACTCAGCGAGCAGCATTCACTTTAAAACCCAGACTTGATTGGTTGATTGCGGAAGACCAGCTTAATAACGATTTTGCTTAAAATAAGCACATTTATGAACGAAACCTGTCTTTTTTATGTTGGTGATTTGCCATATGCTCCATGTGCTGTAGTGGAAGACCCTGGTTTCAGGAATTTAATAAATTCTTGTCGTGAGACACTGAATCTGTGGCGATCCATGAGCTCAATACGACGGGGGGGAACGCCGGACGTTCTAAACGCTGGTCAGTTTCAGTGCAGAAGATAAAATGAAAATGACGTGCGGAGCCACAACAAACAAACACAGCTCTATTTAAAGGACAGGAGCAGTGCAAACTTGTGGGCTATATTATGGGATGTCCATTCGACAGGCATGGAAACAATAAAACACACACACACACACACACACACACACACACACACACACACACACACAGGAACACACCCCCACAGACGCTGCTGATAACAATCTGCTCTCCTGCAGGTTTAAATGCTTGCGACCGTCACAATACGCAGCGACTTCTGAAATCAGCAAATTTTAGACTTATGTTAGAAAGTGGCGTCACGGCGGCTTAGTGGTTAGCATGTTCTCCTCTCAGCGCTAGGGATTCCTGGTTCGAATCCCCATCTGGGTGGAGTTTCCATGTTCTCCCCGTGTCCGCGTGGGTTTCCTCCGGGTTCCTCCCACAGTCCAAAAACATGGATCAAGTCAATTGAGTTCTCCAAATTGCCCCATATAGAGTGTGTGTGTGTGAGTGAGTGTGTGCACAGCGATGGATTGGCGTCCTGTCCTGGGTGTATCTGCCCAGCGCCCGAGACGTTCTCCCCTGGGTGGGCATGGGGAACCCCACCCCCCCGCGACCCTAATAGAGGATAAAGCGTGAGATAATGAATGAATGAATATTCTCCAAGTTCCTCCCACAGTCCAAAAACATGGATCAAGTCAATTGAATTCTCCAAATTGCCCCATATAGAGTGTGTCTGTGTGAGTGAGTGTGTGTGCCTAGCGATGGATTGGCGCCCTGTCCTGGGTGTATCTGCCCAGCGCCCGAGACGTTCTCCCCTGGATGGGCATGGGGAACCCCACCGCGACCCTAATAAAGGATAAAGTGGAAGATAATGAATGAAAAATTGCCCCATATAGAGTGTGTCTGTGTGAGTGAGTGTCTGCCCAGGGATGGATTGGCACCCTGTCCTGGGTGTATCTGCCCAGCGCCCGAGACGTTCTCCCCTGGATGGGCATGGGGAACCCCACCGCGACCCTAATAGAGGATAAAGCGGGAGATAATGAATGAATGAATGAATTATTTTACAGTCTGTGAAGGCGATGAAGCGCGGCTTTAATAAAAACGACCAAAACATAAGGACAGCGCCTCCTGCTGGGCATCGCGGCGTGAGCAGAGCGCCGTCTCTCTGTACAATTTGTGCTCGGCAGCAAACCGACGCTGTCGGAAAGCCCTCCCTCCCGCCGCAAACCGGTTTGATGTTCTGCAATACCAGGAAACAGCGAGTTGAAAACAAGCTCTGACTCACAGCAAATCAATGGCACCAGGAGAATGCGCTGGGCTTGGCACAGAGCTGGAGGGCAGGGTTACCACACCTGTCCCAACGTCCACTGCTGGAAAACACACAGCCCAACCCTAACGGAGCGCCCCCATGTGGCAGCACATGGTTAACGCGCCGCCGCGGGAACTCTGCACACGCCGCTGAACCGCCTCACACGCCGAGGCTTCACTACACACCACCGAAGTCTCGCATCATGTCCATCTCTGTCTGTGCGTCTCTCTCTGTGTCCATCTCTGTCTGTGCGTCTCTCTCTGTCTGTGCTTATGTGTGTCTGTCTGTCTCTCTTTCCCTGTCTGTGTGTCTCTCTTTGGTAATCTCTCTCTGTCTGTGTGTCTCTCTTTGGTAATCTCTCTCTGTCTGTGTGTCTCTCTTTGGGAGTCTCTCTCTGTGTCTATCTCTGTCCATCTCTCTCTTTATGTCTCTCTCTCTGTGCGTCTCTCTTTGTCTGTGCTTATGTGTGTCTGTCTGTCTCTCTTTCCCCGTCTGTGTCTCTCTCTCTTTGGGAGTCTCTCTCTGTGTCTATCTCTGTCCATCTCTCTCTTTATGTCTGTCTCTGTCTGTGTGTGTGTGTGTCTCTTTGGGAGTCTCTCTCTGTGCGTCTCTCTTTGTCTGTGCTTATGTGTGTCTGTCTGTCTCTCTTTCCCCGTCTGTGTCTCTCTCTCTTTGGGAGTCTCTCTCTGTGTCTATCTCTGTCCATCTCTCTCTTTATGTCTGTCTCTGTCTGTGTGTGTGTGTGTGTCTCTCTCTTTGGGAGTCTCTCTCTGTGTCCATCTCTGTCCATCTCTCACTTTATGTCCATCTCTGTCTGTGTGTGTCTCTCTGTGTCCATCTCTGTCTGTGCGTCTCTCTTTGTCTGTGTTTATGTGTGTCTGTCTGTCTTTCTTTCCCTCTGTGTGTCTCTCTCTTTGGGAGTCTCTCTCTGTGCGTCTCTCTTTGTCTGTGTTTATGTGTCTCTCTCTCTGAGAGTCTCTCTCTGTGTCCATCTCTCTCTTTATGTCCGTCTCTGTGTCTCTCTCTTTGGGAGTCTCTCCCCGTGTCCATCTCTGTCTGTGTGTGTGTGTGTGTCTCTCTTTGGGAGTCTCTCTCTGTGTCCATCTCTGTCTGTGCTTATGTGTGTCTGTCTGTCTGTCTCTCTTTCCCTGTCTGTGTGTCTCTCTCTTTGGGAGTCTCTCCCCGTGTCCATCTCTGTCTGTGTGTGTGTGTGTCTCTCTCTTTTGGGAGTCTCTCTCTGTGTCCATATCTGTCTGTGCGTCTCTCTTTGTCTGTGCTTATTGTGTGTCTGTCTGTCTCTCTTTCCCCGTCTGTGTGTCTCTCTTTGGTAGTCTCTCTGTGTGTGTGTGTCTCTCTCTCTTTGGCAGTCTCTCTCTGTGTCCATCTCTGTCTGTGCATCTCTCTTCGTCTGTGTGTCTCTCTCTTTGGGAGTCTCTCTCTGTGTCCATCTCTGTCTGTGCGTCTCTCTTTGTGTTTATGTGTGTCTGTCTGTCTCTCTTTCCCTGTCTGTGTGTCTCTCTCTTTCGGAGGGGCGCTGGGCAGATACACCCAAGACAGGGCGCCAATCTATCACTGGGTACACACTCACTCACACAGACACATTCTATATGGGGCAATTAGGAGAACTCAGTTGACCTTGATCCATGTTTTTGGACTGTGGGAGGAAACCAGAGAACCCGGAGGAAACCCACGCGGACATGGGGAGAACATGGAAACTCCACCCAGATTGGGATTGCTAAACACTAAGCCACCATGCCACCTTAAACTCTAGATTATTTTAAATAATTGGTATTCACAGTTTTTCAATTTTAAATACAATTTTAAGTTTTAAATCACAGGGCGGACGGTGGCTTAGTGGTTGGCATGTTCTCCTCAGTGCTGGACATCCAGGTTCGAATCTCGTGTCCATGTGGGTTTCCTCCGGGTTCTCCGGTTTCCTCCCAAAAGTCCAAAAACATGAATTTAAGATAAATTGACTGTTCTAAATTGCCCCTATATACTCTGTTTGGCTGTGTGTGTGTGTGTGTGTGTGTGTGCGCGTGTGTGAGATATCAGGATGAGTTCACACATGTGCACTAATGCCTTTAATTTGCAACATAATTAAATGAGAACGTGCCACTGGATTCTTCTGGGACTTGCAGCACTCTGTTTGTAAACAACCCACATGGTGCAGGACAGGCGTCCCCCGATGAGTCCATCGTGCTCTCTTCTTGTTGGTAGAACTCTGTGGAACTCCGCGGGTTCGAGGAGGACAGGCAAGCATGTCCGTGCTCATCAGCACTTTTATTACATCACAATATCAGAAGCACTTTTACACACACACACACACACACACACACGCGCCACAACGGCGTCTCTTCAGTGTCTTCAAAAATTGTCTGTGAGTCTCTCTGTGTGTCTGTCTGTCTCTGTGTTTGTGTCTCTCTCTTTCTTTGTCTGTGAGTCTCTCTGTGTGTCTGTCTGTCTCTGTGTTTGTGTCTCTCTCTTTCTTTGTCTGTGAGTCTCTGTGTCCATCTCTGTCTGTGCATCTTTCTCGCTCTCTGTCTATGTCTGTAAGTCTCTCTGTGTCTCTGTGAGTCTCTCTTTGTGTCCGTCTCTTGTCTGTGTGTGAGTCTCTATCTTTGTGAGTCTCTCTCTGTGTCCATCTCTGTCTGTATGTCTGTCTGTGCGTCTCTCTCTGTCTCTGTTACTGTCTGTGTTTGTGTGTCTGTCCGTGTCTGTGTGTTTGACCCTGTCTGTCTCTTTCTCTGTCTGTGTGTGAGTCTCTCTTTTTGTGAGTCTCTCTCTGTCTGTGTGTGTCTCTCCGTCTGTGTGTGTCTCTCCGTCTGTGTGTGTCTCTGTCTGTGTGTCTGTGTTTATGTGTCTGTCTGTCTGTCTCTCTATTCTGTGTCTGTCTCACTTTGTCTGTGAGTCTCTGCCTGTGTTTATGTGTGTCTGTCTGTCTCTTTCTCTGTCTGTGTGTGAGTCTCTCTCTCTGTGTCCATCTCTGTCTGTGTGTCTGTCTCTCTGTGAGTCTCTGTGTGTCTGTGTTTATGTGTCTGTCTCTATTCTGGGTCTGTACGTCTCACTTTGTCTGTGAGCCTCTGCCTGTGTTTGTGTGTCTGTCTCTATTCTGTGTCTGTACGTCTCACTTTGTCTGTGAGCCTCTGCCTGTGTTTGTGTGTCTGTCTGTCTCTTTCTCTGTCTGTGTGTGAGTCTCTCTCTGTGTCCATCTCTGTCTGTGTGTCTGTCTCTCTGTGAGTCTCTGTGTGTCTGTGTTTATGTGTCTGTCTCTATTCTGTGTCTGTACGTCTCACTTTGTCTGTGAGTCTCTGCCTGTGTTTGTGTGTCTGTCTGTCTCTTTCTCTGTCTGTGTGCGAGTCTCTCTCTGTGTCCATCTCTGTCTGTGTGTCTGTCTCTCTGTCTGTCTGTGAGTCTCTGTGTGTCTGTGTTTATGTGTCTGTCTCTCTGTCTCTATTGTGTGTCTGTAAGTCTCACTTTGTCTGTGAGTCTCTGCCTGTGTTTGTGTGTCTGTCTGTCTCTTTCTCTGTCTGTGTGCGAGTCTCTCTTTTTGTGAGTCTCTCTCTGTGTCCATCTCTGTCTGTGTGTCTGTCTCTGTCTGTCTGTGAGTCTTTATGTGTCTGTCTGTCTCTATTCTGTGTCTGTAAGTCTCACTTTGTCTGTGAGTCTCTCGGTCTCTCCATTTCTCTCCCTCACTGCCCGTCTCTCCCTCCGTCTCTCTCTCTCTCCCCAGTGATAGATGGACACTCTGTTCTGGTTGTATCTGCCCAGCACCCGAAACGTTCTCCCCTGAATGAGCGTGGAACACCCCCAATGACCCCGGCAGAGGATAATGACCCAGCGGGGAGGCTAATGAGATGAGAAAATAAAAACATTTCAGAAACGTTCCTCTGCTGGTTTCTGTCATCAATACGTACTCTAATATTAATTAATCGAGTTAATATTAATTAATGGCGCGGCCGGGATACGTTCGGGATTTTGACTAAAGAGTTCAAAAGAAAAAAAAGGAAGCACAAACATTTTAAAAGAAGAGCAAATTTACACCCTCGGTTCCTCTTCTTCCCTTTAAAAGGAGGCCACAAATAACAGGCGGCCGTTAAGGAGGGTGGTGGTGAAAGTACGGCGCGGAGCTGAAATTAGGGCACTTTTAAGCCTTTGTACCACACACTCCGCACCGAGGTGCTGAAAGACAATGGCGTGTCAGAGGCCTGCAGCGGCCGTGCCCCCTCTGCTCTTTGGTGAGGTGGGCTTTTCACCCGCGCCTCCCATCCCCCCTTCCTGTCGCGGCTGCATTTCAATGAAAACGAGGGCGCCTGAATAGCTGCAGCTGCCCCATCAAAAGAAGAGCCGTGCTAAAGGATCCCGAGATTGAGATTCAGCCAGGCCACACTCGCCTCCTGCGAACGCCCCTCACCTCACCACACAGAGGGCCTTTCAGCCGAAAAAAACAACCCCGCCGGAGATTTCCAAATCAATTGGAAACATGGCGGGCTGTGGTTCTAATAACGGAGCTCTGTGATTCCCACCACACGGAATACGCAGAGGATTCAGGGAACCCATCGTTTAGATCCCACGACGAGAACGGCGCTCGCGAAATGCTGTTTACATCAGACGCTGTAACACCGAGATGAGTCGGCCACCGTGACATCATCTCTATTAGGGTCGTGTGTGTGTGTGTGGGGGGGGGGGGTTTCCCCATGCCCATCCAGGGGAGAACGTTTCGGGCGCTGGGCAGACACACCCAGGACAGGGCGCCAATCTATTACTGAGCACACTCTCACTCACACATATACTCTATATGGGGCCGTTTTGGAGAATTCAATTGACTTGATCCATGTTTTTTGGACTGTGGGAGGAAACCGGAGAACCCGGAGGAAACCCACGCAGACACGGGGAGAACATGGAAACTCGAAGCGGAACTCATCTAAATTGATTATTTAAATCAATGGCAATCCAGTCAATATCCATCCATCCATTATCTTCCGCTTTGTCCTCTATTAGGGTCACAGGGGGTTCCCCATGCCCATCCAGGGGAGAACGTTTCGGGTGCTGGGCAGATCACCACGGTCACCAATCTATCGCAGGGCACACACTCACTCACTCGCTCACACAGACACACACACACTCTATGTACTCTATATGGGGCAATTTGGAGGATTCAATTGACCTTGAGTCATGTTTTTGGACTGTGGGAGGAAACCGGAGAACCCGGAGGAAACCCACGTGGACACGGGGAGAACATGGAAACTCCACCCAGATTGGGAGTCGAATCGGGAATCCCTAGCGCTGAGAGGAGAACATGCCAACCACTAAGCCCGCGTGCCGCTCCAGTTTTAATTTAATATTCCTATTGTATTTATACTCTATTGTGTTGCGGTTGGGCGGCACGGTGGCTTGGTGGTTGGCATGTTCTCCTCTCAGCGCTAGGGATTCCCGGTTCGAATTCCCATCTGGGTGGAGTTTCCATGTTCTCCCCGTGTCTGCGTGGGTTTCCTCCGGGTTCTCCGGTTTGCTCCCACAGTCCAAAAACATGGATCGAGTCAATTGAATTCTCAAAAAAAAAATGCCCCATATAGAGTGTGTGTGTGTGAGTGAGTGTGTGTCCAGTGATGGTTTGGCGCCCTGTCCTGGGTCTATCTGCCCAGCGTCTGAGACGTTCTCCCCTGGATGGGCATGGGGAACCCCCCCCCCGCGACCCTAATAGAGGATGAAGCGGGAGATAATGAATGAATGAATGAATGTATTGTGGTTTTGTATTTTATTGTTTTGGTCGGTGATGGAACGTGACCCTGAGAGTCAAGAAAGGCGGCTAAAAATAAAACGTATTATTATTATTACTTTCACGTTCTGTTTCCGAAGACCACAGAGGCCTCGATCTAAAAGATTCATCTCGAGAACTGCTGCACTGCAGACGTCCAGAGATCTGTCTGAGCACGTCCATACAAACTAGCCGCTGAATGCGTCGCAGGTATACACAGCCCACTTTTGTCCCTCCACAATGAGAGTGTGGAATGAAATGTGTCCCTAACACAGAGACGCCGAAAGAATGAAGACAATCACCGAGTACAGAATATTAAACCAAACAGCTGCAGAGGTCCAAAGACTAACCGCTATGATGTGACAGAGGTAGGGAAAAGGTTCTAAAAAACAATACAGTGGACGCAGAACCTAGACTTACGAGATGTCTTTACGATTATCTTATCTTCTTAGAAACAAACAAAAAGTTACATGAACAAAACTTTTTTTGATTCATCCATCCATTGTCTTCTGCTTTGTCCTCTACTAGGGTCGTGGGGGGGGGGGGTTCCCTATGCCCATCCAGGGGAGAACGTTTCAGTGCTGGGCTGATACACAGAAGAAAGGACGCCAATCTATCGCTGGGCACACACACTCTATAAAGGGGCAATTTAGAGAATTCCATGTACTTTGAATCCATGGACTGTGGGAGGAAACCGGAGAACCCGGAGGAAACCCACACGGACACAGGGAGAACATGGAAACTCCACCCAGATTGGGATTCAAACCAGGAATGCCTAGCGCTGAGAGGAGAACATGCTAACCACTAAGCCACCTTGCCGCTATATAATAATCCATTAATTATCTTCCGCTTTATCCTCTATTAGGGTTGGGGGGGGGGGGGGGGGGGGGGGGTCGCCCATCCCAGGGGAGAACGTTTCGGGCGCTGGGCAGATACACCCAGGACAGGACGGCAATCAAACGGTGGGGGCACACACTCACTCTATATGGGGCAATTTAGAGCATTCAATGTACGTTGAATCCATGGGATGTGGGAGGAAACCGGAGAACCCGGAGGAAACCCACACGGACACAGGTAGAACATGAAAACTCCACCCAAATTGGGATTCGAACCTGGATGCCGAACGCTGAGAGGAGAACATATTAACCACTAAGCCACCCTAAATATTTTTCAGCAATATATTTAGCCTAGGCACGTTCGCCTCTCAGAACTAGGGATTCCCAGTTCGAATCCCCATCTGGGTGGAGTTTCTATGTTCTCCCCGTGTCTGCGTGGGTTTCCTCCGGGTTCTCCGGTTTCCTCCCACAGTCCAAAAACATGGATCAAGTCAATTGAGTTCTCCAAATTGCCCCATATAGTGTGTGTTTGTGTGAGAGAGTGTGTGCCCAGCAATGGGTTGGCGCCCTGTCCTAGGTGCATCTGCCCAGCGCCCGAGACGTTCTCCCCTGGATGGGCACTGGGAACCCCCCCCCCCGCGACCCTAATAGAGGATAAAGCGGAAGATAATGGATGAATAAATATTTAGCCTATGTAATTTTGCCAATCTATCGCTGGGCACACACACTCTATATGGGGCAATTTAGAACATTCAATGTACTTTGAATCCATGGGCTGTGGGAGGAAAGCGGAGAACCCGGAGGAAACCCACACGGACACGGGGAGAACATGGAAACTCCACCCAAATTGGGATATGGGAACGGGAATAGCCGTTGGGATATGGGAATAGCCAATCCATCGCTGGGCACACACTCACTCACACAGACAGACACACACACTATATATATGGGGCAATTTGGAGAATTCATTAGCCACCCTAAATATTTTTCAGCAATATATTTAGCCTATGTAATTTTGCCAATCTATCATACACTACACTCTATATGGGGCAATTTAGAACATGGGGCAATTTAGAATTTAGAATTTTTTCCGCTTTATCCTCTACTAGGGTCGTGGGGGGGGGGTTCCCCATGCCCATCCAGGGGAGAACGTTTCGGGCGCTGGGCAGATACACCCAGGACAGGGCGCCAATCAAATAGTGGGGGTACACACTCACTCCCACATACACTCTATATGGGGCAATTTAGAACATTCAATGTACTTTGAATCCATGGGCTGTGGGAGGAAAGCGGAGAACCCGGAGGAAACCCACACGGACACGGGGAGAACATGGAAACTCCACCCAAATTGGGATCCCGAACACTGAGAGAAGAACATGCTAACCACTAAGCCACCCTAAATATTTTTCAGCAATATATTAAGCCTATGTGATTTTGCCAATAAAATTGGCATTATTGGTATAAATAACGGGGTTTTTTTTGGCATTTGCTATTTTTCTGTTTGTTTTCGGCCCAAGATATTTATTTCAGTGCATCGTTAATTGAAAACAGAAAACGCCCACATATGTCAATGGGATTGTTTTATCGGTGTAATTACAAGACGATCAAAGAAGGAAGATATGTAGATATCTGGCTGTAATAAAACAAGCTTGGAACAGCTGATGGGTCACAGCTGCAGAGAAAACAACACCTGTTAGAAACATTTCCAATCCCAACACAAGTACAGAAGCTTACAACTGTTACAGACAACCATCCACCATGCTGCAAAATAAAAACAGGATTCACCGACTCAGAAACCCCACGATTCATTCATTCATCCATTATCTTCCACATAATCCTCTACTAACTGTGGCTTTAAAATAATAGTAAAAATATTATTATATATTATTAAATAGGGCGGCACGGTGGCTTAGTGGTTAGAACGTTCGCCTCTCAGCGCTAGGGATTCCCGGTTCGAATCCCCATCTGGGTGGAGTTTCAAGTCTCCTCGTGTCCGCGTGGGTTTCCTCCGGGTTCTCCGCTTTCCTCCCACAGTCCAAAAACATGGATTAAGGTCAACTGAATATAGATTCATATAGAGTGTGTGTGTGTGTGTGAGTGAGTGTGTGCCCAGCGATGGATTGGCACCCTGTCCTGGGTCTATCTACCCAGCGCCCGAAACGTTCTCCCCTGGATGGGCATGGGGAACCCCACCGCGACCCTAATAGAGGATAAAGCGGGAGATAATGAATGAATGAATGAATTATTAAATAGAAAAATAGGATTGCACTAAATTAAAATGGGCGGCACGGTGGCTTAGTGGTTTGCATGTTCTCCTCTCAGCGCTAGGGATTCCTGGTTCAAATCCCAATCTGGGTGGAGTTTCCATGATCTCCACGTGTCCACACGGATTTCCTCCCACAGTCCAAAAACATGGATCAAGGTCAATTGAATTCTCCAAATTGCCCCATATAGAGTGTGTCTGTGTGAGTGAGTGTGTGCCCAGCGATAGATTGGCGCCCTGTCCTGGGTGTATCTGCTCAGCTCCCGAAACGTTCTCCTCTGGATGGGCATGGGGAACCCTTCCCCCCGTGACCCTAGAAGAGGATAAAGCGGAAGATAATGGATGGATAATCCTCTACTAGGGTCGTGTGGTGTGGGGGTGGGGTTCCCCATGCTCATCCAGAGGAGAACATTTTGGGAGCTAGACAGATACACCCAGGACAGGGCGCCAATCTCTCACAGGAACACTCACTCACACAGACACTCTCTATATGGAACAATTTAGAGCATTCAATTTACCTTGAATCCATGTTTTTGGACTGTGGGAGGAACCCGGAGAACCCAAAGGAAACCCACACAAACACGGGGAGAACATGGAAACTCCATCCAGATTGGGATTCGAACCTGGATCCCCAGTGCTGAGAGGAGAACATGCTAAACACTAAGCCACCGTGCCGCTCAATTCCACTATGAGCTCCTTTATTATTTTAAAAGCCGTGTAGATTAAAGGAACGCGGGAATCACAGAACACTCTGCATCTCTATGTTGATGCTGTGATGACAATGTGAGCTGCAGGAAAGGTTCTGTAAAAGTGCACATGCATGTTCCAAAACAAGAAAAGAGCCGCAACATGAGCACATCATAGCCCACATGTAAGTAAGCGTGCGGTTTTACTGTTCTGCAGGAGGGCAGGAAATGATGAAACATATGTATGTCTGCTATTGTTTTCATGCAAATACATCCTACTGCTGGGTGTTCTAACGCCGTCTTTGATGTGTGAAGCTTATATGGGTTCCGTGACTTTATACGCTTAAGAGTATGTCCATACCAAACAGGGGTTACATGAAAATTTAATTAAATGGCACGGTGGCTTAGTGGTTGGCATGTTCTCCTGTCAGCACTGGTGATTCCAGGTTCAAATCTCAATCTGGGTGGAGTTTCCATGTTCTCCAGGGTTCTCCGGTTTCCTCCCACAGTCCAAAAACATGGATTCAATGTAGATTAAATGCTGTAAAATGCCCCATATAGTGTGAGTGTGTTTGTGTGAGTGAGTGTGTGCCGAGCGCCTGAAACGTTCTCCTCTGGACGGACATGAGGAACCCCCCCTGACCCTAGTAGAGGATTAAGCGGTATATAATGAATGAATGAATAAATTGCCCCATATAGAGTGTGTTTGTGTGTGTGAGTGTGTGCCCAGTGATAGATTGGCGCCCTGTCCTGGGTGTATCTGCCCAGCGCCTGAAACGTTCTCCTCTGGACGGACATGAGGAACCCCCCGTGACCCTAGTAGAGGATTAAGTGGTATATAATGAATGAATGTATAAATTGCCCCATATAGAGAGTGTTTGTGTGTGAGTGAGTGTGTGCCCAGTGATAGATTGGCGCCCTGACCTTGGTGTATCTGCTCAGCGCCCGAAACGTTCTCCTCTGGACAGACATGAGGAACCCCCTGTGACCCCCTGTGTTATATACCGCTTAACAGATTAAGCGGTATATAATGAATGAATGAATAAATTGCCCCATATAGAGAGTGTCTGTGTGTGTGAGTGTGTGCCCAGTGATAGATTGGCGCCCTGTCCTGGGTGTATCTGCCCAGCGCCTGAAACGTTCTCCCCTGGATGGACATGAGGAACCCCCCCATGACCCCAGTATAGGATTAAGCAGAAGATAATGAATGAATGAATGAATTAATACAATTTTAAGTTGTAAATCACAGGGCAGTGCGGTGGTTAGTGCTGGACACTCACTCACAGAGACACACTCTATATGGGGTAATTTGGAGAATTCAATTGACCTTGAGCCATGTTTTTGGACTGTGGGAGGAAACCGGAGAACCCAGAGAAAGCCCACACGGACACGGGGAGAACATGGAAACTCCACCCAAATTGGGATACCAAACGCTGAGAGGAGAACACGCTTAACCACTAAGCCACCCTAAATATTTTTCAACAATATATTTAGCCAATCCATCGCTGGACACACACTCACTCACACAGACACACTCTATATGGGGCAATTTGGAGAACTCAATTGATTTGATCCATGTTTTTGGACTGTGGGATGAAACCGGAGAATCCGGAGGAAACCCACGCAGACACGGGGAGAACATGGAAACTCCACCCAAATTGGGATACCAAACGCTGAGAGGAGAACATGCTTAACCACTAAGCCACCCTAAATATTTTTCAACAATATATTTAGCCAATCCATCGCTGGACACACACTCACTCACACAGACACACTCTATATGGGGCAATTTGGAGAACTCAATTGATTTGATCCATGTTTTTGGACTGTGGGATGAAACCGGAGAATCCGGAGGAAACCCACGCAGACACGGGGAGAACATGGAAACTCCACCCAGATTGGGATTCGAACCGGGAATCAGGGAGAGAAATCAATCCAGTCTTTAGAAAGTAACAGTCAGGCTTTAACTCTTAAAGAGTTAAAGATTCAGGCTCTTAAACATTTCCAAACTCTTGCTTCAGCTAGGTTAGTAGTGTGTAATTGTAATTTGTAATTTATTAATTAATGACCACACAACAAGTTGGTGGAATTTGCTTCCGGTACAGCATAACATACTCACATCTCTGTGTCAAAAACAAATGCAAAAATACAGATACGATATATAGACATAGACAAAAAAAAAACAAAAAAAAAAAAAAAAAAGTGATGGTACTATACTACATTCTCCTAAATTCAAAGTGTGTGTGTGTGTGTGTGTGTGTGTGTCATGCAATGGGCCGGTAACCTGTCTAGTAGGGTGTTTCCCTCATTTTTGATCCCATACAGCCCCAGTTGACGTATTTATTTATACAGCACTTTTAACAACATTACAGCTTCCTAAAGCAGCTTACCTAAACCCCTACAGCGCAGGGCAGAGTGTAGATTAGCTGGAATAGGTTGCCATGTGAAGGATTTTTAAGGCAATAATCAAATAGTTTTTACGGTTCTGCTTAGTATAAATCAAAACAACTAAAGACCATATGATAAAGAAACAGGTCATGCCGGTGAAAGCGCCAGTCCGCCCGAAAGCCGTCTTCAGTTTACAGTTTTTGGTAAACAAATTTCAGTTGCAAATGGTCACAGGCCGCAAGCCGCCGTCTTCAACCTGCTCAGTGCACAAGAGATGCTGGTGACGTATTCCATTCTATTTTATAATCAAGGGCGGCACGGTGGCTTAGTGGTTAGCATGTTCTCCTCTCAGCGCTAGGGATTCCCGGTTCGAATCCCCATCTGGGTGGAGTTTCCATGTTCTCCCCGTGTCTGCGTGGGTTTCCTCCGGGTTCCCCGGTTTCCTCACACAGTCCAAAATCATGGATCAAGTCAATTGAATTCTCTAAATTGCCCCATATAGAGTGTGTTTGAGTGAGTGTGTGTGTGCCCAGCGATGGATTGGCGCCCTGTCCTGGGTCTGTCTGCCCAGCGCCCGAGACGTTCTCCCCTGGATGGGCATGGGGAACCCCACCGCGACCCTAATAGAGGATAAAGCAGGAGATAATGAAGTATTTTAGTTGGTGGGATCCTTTCAAACATCCATCCATCCATTATCTTCCGCTTCATCCTATATCAGAGTCGCGGGGGGGTTCCCCATGCCCATCCAGGGTAGAACGTTTCGGGCGCTGGGCAGATACACCCAGGACAGGGCGCCAATCCATCGCTGGGCACACACTCACTCACACATACACACTCTATATGGGGCAATTTGGAGAACTCATTTGACTTGATCCATGTTTTTGGACTGTGGGAGGAAACCGGAGAACCAGGAGGAAACCCACACGGACACGGGGAGAACATGGAAACTCCACCCAGATTTGAGTGAGTGTGTGTGTGCCCAGCGATGGATTGGCGCCCTGTCCTGGGTCTGTCTGCCCAGCGCCCGAGACGTTCTCTCCTGGATGGGCATGGGGAACCCCACCGCGACCCTAATAGAGGATAAAGCGGGAGATAATGAAGAACCATCTCCCTTTTCTTTACAGTATGGGAATTCAAACCGATGTCCAGTTACTGTGAGTAAACTGTGACATGGGTCATGAGGTCAAACTCCAAGTCTCCAAGCTGGTGCAATGCCCTTAACCCTAATTGCTGGGGGCTGTATCATGGTTGACCCTGTACTTTGACCCCAACCACCATGTCGGGATATTTGTACTCTTTGGATGAAAGAGGCTGATGTAATGGAATGCAATATGATGTTATAAAGATTCCATTCAATCAAAAAAGACCAAACCAACGGAACATATTCACCTCCATCACTACAAACCATTTAGTTCTATTAAAATCCATCCATTATCTTCCGCTTTATCCTCTATTACAGATGCGGGGGGTGGGGGGGGGGGTTCCCATGCCCATCCAGGGGAGAACGTCTCGGGCGCTGGGCAGATACACCAAGGACAGGGCGCCAATCTATCAATCTATCCCTGTACACACACTCACTCACTAACACAAACACACTCTATATGGGGCAATTTGGAGAATTGGAGAAACCCCATACGGACACGGGGAGATCATGGAAACTCCACCCAGATTGGGATTCGAACCGGGAATCCCTAGAACTGAGAGGAGAACATGCAAACCACTAAACCACCATGCCGCCTTAAACTCCATATTATTTTAAATAATCGGTATTCACAAGGGTGGCTTAGTGGTTAGCACGTTCGCCTCTCAGCGCAAGGGATTCCCGGTTCGAATCCCCATCTGGGTGGAGTTTCCATGTTCTCCCCGTGTCTGTGTGGGTTTCCTCCGGGTTCTCCGCTTTCCTCCCACAGTCCAAAAACATGGATCAAGTCAATTGAATTCTCTTAATTTCCCCATATAGAGTGTCTGTGTGAGTGAGTGTGTGCCCAGCGATGGATTGGCGCCCTGTCCTGGGTGTATCTGCCCAGCACCCGAGACGTTCTCCCCTGGATGGGCATGGGGAACCCCACCGCGACCCTAATAGAGGATAAAGCGGGAGATAATGAATGAATGAATGAATGGTATTCACAGTTTTTCAATTTTAAATACAATTTTAAGATTTAAATCACAGGGCAGCGCGGTGGTCAGTGCTGGACACACACTCACTCACACAGACACACTCTATATGGGGCAATTTGCCCCAGATGGGGATTCGAACTGGGAATCCCTAGTGCTGAGAGGCAAACGTGCTAACCACTAAGCCACCGTGCCGCCGCCACAACAATATACCTTTAAAAAAAAAAAAAAAAAAAACACTAATCATAATAAAATTTATACAAATACTTTCATACTGTCGTAACATTTCAAAATATGGAAAACAATTTCTTGATCATCATTCAACCTTATAGTAACATTTTAGAGCCTTTCTCTAATCAATAATAACGTTTTCTGTAATAATAATAATAATAATTGTCTCTGTATTGTAGGGGTGAGCTGCAATATTCGCTGATTCGACGATTCGATTCGGAGAACCGTAGTCGACTATGAACCTCATAGTCGAATGTACCATTTTGACCACATGGGGGTGCCCATGGCTGCTGCTAAGCATTAGTTTTTACATGAAACGTCTTTGTTTTCGTTATATATATAGCCTTTTGTCAAATAAAACTCATTGATCTGAATGTTTTAGGTTTTTCCTTTGAAGTGGAAAAAAGTCCAGAACGGGGATCCCATTTACAGTGCTCTAGAAAAACAAGTAAAATATTTTTTAAAAAATCTTTTTTAAAAACCATGCTTATAGCGCCATCTTGTGGTGAAATTTTAACTGATTCGACTATCAGTCGACTATAGGGAAAATCTGACGAATCAGATTCGACTATGAAAATCCTTAGTTGAATACAGCCCTACTGTATTGTTATTGTAGCCGCCTGCATTGTTACAATAGCATGTCCCCTGGTCACATGACATGAGGTCATTTACGCTCTTATCCAAAGCGACTTGCGTGTAATGTAGCTTTGACGGTTGGGGTCAGAATACAGCGTTGGCCATGATGCGGCAGAACTGGAGCAAAATTTGAGCTTTACCCGACATCACATGACCATAAGTCATGTGATGTTGGTTTTCGAGGTTGTGTTTGCTTAAAACGTCAGATCTTGTGAATGAACACAATATAAACAGAAGTACACAGACACACCTGTTGTACTGTTATAAATGCTTCTTTAGACAGGCACGCACTTTCATTTTAATAATCTGCATCATTTAAATAGTATGGGGCGGCACGGTGGCTTAAGAGGGAGTCATTTATACTCCCTCTGCGTACGGAAATGTGTGCGTGCGCTTCATGCGATATATCAGTTACTGCCCACATACTTCCTTGCGTCAGCTCCGTTGATATGGTTGTTGACCACTACATCCATTAGAGGGCAGTTTAGAGTAAAAATCAAACATGGCGACGGCGGAGGAACTTCTGATTTTGTACAAACTGCAAAAACGACAGAAAAGGCAGCGTTCTAGACGGCGGTGGTCTGTGAGGCCACTGAACAGGTCGCGACATTTGGATGGAGAATTTTATTCACTTGTCCGCCCAATGAGGGAAATCGATGACGGACGTCATTTCCAATACTTTCGGATGTCTGCCAGGGCATTCGATAACTTGCTTTGCCGGGTAGCCCCGCACATCAGGCATGAGAACGGTTTGTCCCTGTGCTCCGGCGAAGTAACATCATATAAATGATTAAAATTGCGCACCAACTCGCACAACCGGTCTTCAAAAAGTTCCACCATGTTTTTCTTCTTCTTCGTGTACATATGGAAGTGGTCGCATCATGCACCGCCCCCCACGGTTTCCAGTGGTATTGCTCCGTCCTGTCCTGTCCGCATCCGCAAGCTTTCAGAAAACGTGCAAATTACGTACGAAATGAACGCAGAGTACGGACAAAAAGCTCCGTCCGTATCCGTTTCCGTATTTAACGTCGAGCATAAATGAGCCTTTAGTGGTTAGCATGTTCGCCTCTCGCCGCTAAGGATTCCCGAAATTGGGTGGAGTTTCCATGTTCTCCCCGTGTCTGCGTGGGTTTCCTCCGGGTTCTCCGGTTTCCTCCCACAGTCCAAAAACATGGATCAAGTCAATTGAGTTCTCCAAATTGCCCCATATAGTGTGTGTCTGTGTGAGTGAGTGTGTGTCCAGCGATGGATTGGCGCCCTGTCCTGGGTGTCCTGGGTGTATCCGCCCAGCGCCCGAAACGTTCTCCCCTGGATGGGCATGGGGAACCCCACCGCGACCCTAATATAGGATAAAGCGGGAGATAATGGTTGGATGGATAAATGACCTTTCAAACAACGTCCGCTCTCATTCACACAACAACAGACTGCAAGAACCCCAACTAATGTGTGGTAACGCAGAACCCGAGAGAGCGCCGTGGCTGTGCAGGATAACAGAAGCCTGGATTTCATTTCTATAATTATAATGCAGCTCGAAAAAGTCTATTTACATATCGCAGAAAAGAAATAAATGCCGATGGGTTACGCAACGGACATATATGACTCACTGTCTTGTGGGAAAACACTCCATGGCCCAATTTGCAAGAACGTTACGCAATAACCGAGTACATGAGTCAAAGCTTCGAAAATATACATAATCCTAGGCCGTTGTGCCAAACTAATCCACACACTGCTGGCCTCGACGCTCCAGCGCACTGCACCTATTCTTTAGAACCGTTTTAGCACAGTGGCTTTCCAAAATACTAAGACTACCAAAACAAAGCGGGAGTTTAAGTTAGTAGCAGTGTTTCATCACCCCGTGAACAGAACATGACGCTTCCGCTCGTACGACGGAGTAACTGCAAACCCTCGGTTACCATCAACACAGAAAGGATAGGAGATTAGTTTTTAAAGCAACAGATTCATTGACAAACTCGATATTTGCTCTATAAATTTCCGGACCACTAAGGAAATAAATCCATAAATCCATTGCACACAAGACTCTTTGTTTTGCACTATTATGCCTTTTGCACAAAAATAAAAAATAAGACTTTAATTGCTACTGTGAGAAAAAAAATAAATAAATAAAAATCTCACTGTATAACACAAACTCAGGTCTATATTTTTACAACTACTGTTACAAATAATATATTGTTATTTATTACTTATATATAATATATATTTATATTTATTATTATTATTCATTACTTTATTATTATTATTATTACCATTATTATTATTAGCATTATTAATACTACTACTATTATTTATTATTGTTAGTTATTGCTATTATTACTATAGTTATTATGTTATTATTATTATTCATTCATTCATTCATTCATCTCCCGCTTTATCCTCTATTAGGGTCGCGGTGGGGTTCCCCATGCCCATCCAGGGGAGAACGTTTCGGGCGCTGGGCAGATAGACCCAAGACAGGGCGCCAATCCATCGCCGGGCACACACTCACTCACACAGACACACTCTATATGGGGCAATTTTGAGAATTCAATTAACTTGATCCATGTTTTTGGACTGTGGGAGGAAACCGGAGAACCCGGAGGAAACCCACACAGACACGGGGAGAACACGGGGAGAACTCCACCCAGATGGGGATTCGAACCGGGAATCCCTAGCGCTGAGAGCCGAGAATGTGCTAACCACTAAGACACCGTGCCGCCATTATTATTATTATTATATTATTATCATCATTACTGTTACTACTTAATTCGCATTTACATTGCCTTTCATTGTCACTACAAAATCATAGTATTTAAAGATTTTTTACTGTAAATTCCACTACATCACACTGCATTTCACTTTCTTGTTTTATGTTTAAATGTCATAAATGTCTGTAACCGGGGAAAAGTAAGGAACGTAATTTCGATTACTTTGTATGTAGAGAACATGTGAAGGAATTGACAATAAAGCCTACTTTAACTTTGACTTTGATAAAATTATGGCGAATAAGAAATGTGTTCTGAGGAGCTGCAGCTTTCAAAGGGCTTCACAGTCTGGAGACCATTTCCTGTCTTTTTTTTTTTAACGTCGGAAAGCAAGACAATGCTCCATCTTGAAGGTAACACGAGACAGGTACTGAGAAACAGGCCCAACAAGTACTGATCGGCACGAATACAGACCAAAATGCAAGGAATCAAGATTCTCTAAATACCAGTGGCTTAGAAAATCCATATACACAACCCCCTATTTTTAGACAAACCGGATTCCAAAAAAGTTGGGACACTAAACCAATTGTGAATGAAAGCTGAATGCGATGATATGGAGATGGCAAATGTCAATATTGTATTCAGAATAGAACACAAATCACAGCTCAATAGTTTAAACTGAGAGAATGGATCAATTAGGGGTGCCGAAAAAAATCGATTCGTCAAAGGATCGCGATTCGTAGTCCTGGCGATTCTGAATCGATTTTTAAAAAATGAGTTTAAATTGTATTTTGGGCGCCCCCTCCCGAGCGTACTGCATATCGCATTGCGTATGCTCGGCCACCGTACAGCAAGCTTGTTAAAAAGCTCCCGTTGTAGTTCGCTAGCATGCTAGTTCATGATAGCGGGAAGCAAGGAGCAGGGGGAGAGTGTGATTCGAGAACCGCCCCCCCCCCAGTGTTTGGCTTTTCAAGCCAGGAAGAGAGAGAGAGCTCGACATAACAACAGTTTACAACGAGTGGAACATGAAATACAGGTACTTTGGAAATACGCCAAAAGCGCGAGCTCTATTTGTGTGACATCATCAAGAAGCTGAAGATATATTTAATATTTAAGGTTACGTTTTGAAAATGTAGCGAATGTTGGTGCAATATAGTTAAAAAAGGCGTACGTATTTTATTTTTAATGTTACGTTTTAATGGCGGCACGGTGGCTTAGTGGTTAGCACGTTCGCCTCTAAGCACTAGGGATTCCCGGTTCGAATCCCCATCTGGGTGGACTTTCCATGTTCTCCCCGTGTCCGTGTGGGTTTCCTCCGGGTTCTCCGGTTTCCTCCCACAGTCCAAAGACATGGATCAAGTTAATTGAGTTCTACAAATTGCCCCATGTAGAGTGTCTGTGTGAGTGAGTGTGTGCCCAGCGATGGATTGGCGCCCTGTCCTGGGTGTATCTGCCCAGCGCCCGAAATGTTCTCCCCTGGATGGGCATGGGGAACCCCCCCGCAACCCTAATAGAGGATAAAGCGGAAGATAATGAATGAATATATATAAAAAAAAGACACTTGAGGTTGTGTATTATTGTGAATAATTCACAGCAAAGAGGTGTAACTGTACTTCACTACACGTCATGGCTTATAACTAGGGGTGAGCTGCAATATTCGCTGATTCGACGATTCGATTTCGGAGAACCGTAGTCGACTATGAACCTCATAGTCGAATGTACCATTTTGACCACATGGGGTGCCCATGGCTGCTGCTAAGCATTAGTTTTTACATGAAATGTCTTTGTTTTCGTTATATATATAGCCTTTTGTCAAATAAAAGCATCCTGCCACAAATGTCCGTCTTTCCCCGGAGATGAGCGGCTCCGCGGGGAAATCGCGAACGCCGCTCGCGCATAATGAGCGTCTCCCGGGATCCGGCTACGCGTAAGCCACAGCGTCAGCCGGTCTAAACGGAGGGAGACGCTCCCACGAGTGCGACCTGCGCGGAACGAATGCGCAGCGACACACCGTGGCAGAAATGCTGATGGAGAAAAACTGGAACACCGGGATAAAATCCAAAACTAGAATTTATTAAAAAAGTGGTGCCGAAGCACCAACAGAAAGGGGGTAAACGAACAAAGCAACATCGGGTAAGATAACCACAAATTAAAGACGTGCACTAACCCAACCAATCACCCAAGTGAAATAATCAGAAAGCAAACGAGGGATTGTTACACATCCTAATTTCTTTTTTTTTAAATGATGTGTGCGCTTTAACCCATTTACGGTGCTCTTGAAAAACAAAGTATAATATTTAAAAAAATCTTTTTTTAAAAACACGTTTATAGCGCCATCTTGTGGTGAAATTTTAACTGATTCGACTATCAGTCGACTATAGGGAAAATCTGACGGATCAGATTCGACTATGAAAATCCTTCGTTGAATACAGCCCTACTGATTACTACTTTCTGTTTATCTCGGGTCGGGTCGGGTCGGGTCGGCTGTTTACGTCTGATCTTCGGTAATGCGCTGTTTGCGCTCCTTTGCTACCTTCTGTTGTATGGATTATCTCTCTGGAGAATTCGGTTTCCTGAGTGACAGCGATCACCTTCATCGCGGCGTTACACCATCAGTACGTTTACTCGGGTTCGAGAGCTGTTTTTAATAAACCAGTTGTAGAATGTTGTGCTGTAACATGGGCACTGTGCTTAAGGTATGCATTGCGGGTGGACGAATAAAGAGGTGTGACACATGAGAGATGTACGATACATGTGGAAGAGACACGCCTACACCGGAGACATGCCTACACCGGAGACACGTCTAGACCGGAGACGCGTCTAGACCGGAGACACGTCTACGTCTAGACCAGAGACACGTCTACGTCTAGACCAGAGACACGTCTACGTCTAGACCAGAGACACGTCTACGTCTACACCAGAGACACGTCTAGACCAGAGACACGTCTAGACCAGAGACATCTCTACACCGGAGACATCTCTACACCGGAGACATCTCTACACCGGAGACATCTCTACACCGGAGACACGTCTAGACCGGAGACACGTCTAGACCGGAGACACGTCTAGACCGGAGACACGTCTACACCGGAGACACGTCTAGACCGGAGACACGTCTACACCGGAGACACGTCTACACCGGAGACACGTCTACACCGGAGACACGTCTACACCGGAGACATCTCTACACCGGAGACACGTCTAGACCGGAGACACGTCTAGACCGGAGACACGTCTAGACACGTCTACACCGGAGGACACGTCTACACCGTCATCGTCTAGACACCGGAGACACGTCTACGACCGGAGACAGACACGTCTAGACCGGAGACACGTCTAGACCGGAGACACGTCTACACCGGAGACACCGTCTACACCGTCTACACCGGAGACACGTCTACACCGGAGACACGTCTAGACCGGAGACACGTCTAGACCGGAGACACGTC
>JAFMOC010000212.1:982500-1016448 GCA_019802505.1 Corydoras sp. C115 | reverse complement strand
GAAAATTCTTAAACTCCCCCCCGGGACTACCCCCCCACCCACCACGGGGCAACCCCCCTCCCCAGTAATCCCCCAACCCCCCCCGGGGACTACCCCCTACCCCCCCCGGACTACCCCAAATCCCGGGGCATCCCCCCAACCCCCCCGGGACATACCCCTCACTCTCCGGGGGACTAACCCCCCCCCCCAGTACTCCGTCAGGGGGAAAAACCCCCCCCGACATCTCTTGACACCCCATACATCCCCCTGACCCCAATTTTCATACTTACCCCCCCCCCCCCCAAAATAATATCTTTTTTGACCTCCCCCAGTACATTCCCCCCCCCCCAGTACATACCCCCCCCTCCCCGGACATGGTGTATGATTCTCAGCCGATCCCTTGATGTTGAAATGGCATCAGCACTCGGGTTCTGCTTTCCGATCCGACGGAACGGTTCCAACGATCGAGTTAAAGAGACAGAACCTAAATGTGTAGCAGATGTCCCATCGCTCGTCCCGCCGTCCACAACGCCACCGTAAATCACACCGTTACTCACAAGGAACTGCCCCTTGTGAAGTTCCTCCATCGCCGTCAGGACCCGCAGCATTCCCCCGAGAACCGCGGTGCAGATACAGCTGTTTCCATTAGATGCTCCACTAGGCTGAATTCAGAGTGAGGTGTGAGCCAATCAGGTTCCCTCGACTACCCCAGTACACACCCCCTACCGTCACGGGATATACCCCCGATCCCCCACATACTCTTGACAACCCCAATACATACAGCTGATCCCCCTGTCAGTTCTTACCCCAGATCCCTCCACCCAGGGACATACCCCTGACCCCAACCCTACAGGACATACCCTCGACCTCCACCGGGACATACCCCTCGAAACTCCAGTATATTACCCTTTCCTACCGTCACGGACATACCCCGACCCCCACTTACTCTTGACCACCCCAATACATACCGCTGACTCCCCTGTCAGTACTTACCCCCGATACCCCCACCTAGGGACATACCCCTGACCCCAACCCTACAGGACATACCCTCGACCTCCACCGGGACATACCCCCCGAAACTCCCAGTATATACCCCTACCGTCACGGGACATACCCCCGACCCCCACATACTCTTGATCACCCCAATACATACCGCTGACACCCCCGTCAGTTCTTACCTCAGATCCCTCCACCCAGGCACATACCCCTGACCCCAATCCCACAGGACATACCCTCGACCTCCACCGGGACATACCCCCGAAACTCCCAGTATATACCCCTGCCGTCACGGGACATACCCCCGACCCCCCACTTACTCTTGACCACCCCAAAACATACCGCTGACTCCCCTGTCAGTACTTACCCCCGATCTCCCCACCTAGGGACATAACCCTGACCCCAACCCCACAGGACATACCCTCGACCTCCAGCGGGACATACCCCCTGAAACTCCCAGTATATACCCCTACCGTCATGGAACATACCCCCGACCCCCCACATACTCTTGACCACCCCAATACATACCGCTGACACCCCTGTCAGTACTTACCCCCGATGCCCCCACCCAGGGACATACCCCTGACCCCAACCCCACAGGACATACCCTCGACCTCCACCGGGACATACCCCCCGAAACTCCCAATATATACCCCTACCGTCACAGGACATACCCCCGACCCCCACATACTCTTGACCACCCCAATACATACCGCTGACACCCCTGTCAGTACTTACCCCCGATGCCCCCACCCAGGGACATACCCCTGACCCCAACCCCACAGGACATACCCTCGACCTCCACCGGGACATACCCCCCGAAACTCCCAATATATACCCCTACCGTCACAGGACATACCCCCGACCCCCACATACTCTTGACCACCCTAATACATACCGCTGACACCCCTGTCAGTTCTTACCCCAGATCCCTCCACCCAGGGACATACCCCTGACCCCAATCCCACAGGACATACCCTCGACCTCCACCAGGACATACCCCTCGAAACTCCCAGTATATACCCCTACCGTCACGGGACATACCCCCGACCCCCCACTTACTCTTGACCACCCCAATACATACCGCTGACTCCCCTGTCAGTACTTACCCCAGATCCCCCCACCCAGGGACATACCCTTGACCCCAACCCCACAGGACATACCCTCGACCTCCACCGGGACATACCCCCCGAAACTCCCAGTATATACCCCTACCGTCACGGGACATACCCCGGACCCCACACATACTCTTGACAACCCCAATACATACCGCTGACACCCCTGTCAGTACTTACCCCCGATGCCCCCACCCAGGGACATACCCCTGACCCCAACCCCACAGGACATACCCTCGACCTCCACCGGGACATACCCCCCGAAACTACCAGTATATACCCTTACTGTCACAGGACATACCCCCGACCCCCCACATACTCTTGACCACCCCAATACATACCGCTGACACCCCTGTCAGTACTTACCCCAGATCCCCCCACCTAGGGACATACCCCTGACCCCAACCCTACAGGACATACCCTCGACCTCCACCGAAACTCCCGGTACCGAAACATACCACCGAAACTCCCGGTATATACCCCTACCCTCACGGGACATTGGTATAGTGTCCAGGTTCCTTCTTGTTCTATCTGCATGTCTTTTAACAGAGGGTGGTGCATCATGACGCGGAGTTGTGGAGTGGACAGAATGGACAGTGTGGTTCTGACCTGCTTCTCTGCGTGAGTGCGGGCCGCCTCCTCCTGCGCGAGGACCATCTCCCGCTCGGCCGTGATCTGCACGCTCTCGCGCAGCGCCTCCTCCAGCTCCTCGATGCGCTCGTCCTTCTGTTTCAGATCGTCCTGTTCGGAAAGAGGGAACACGGTCGCACGTCAGTGACACGCAGAACGTCCACCGTAACCGCCGGCAACACGGGGTCACCACCCTAAATAAAAGGGGGGGGTGGGTCTGCGAGTGCAGAACGTGGATGAGAACGCAGAGACGGGCCGTTTAAATAGCAACTATGCGCGTGAATACACCACACCCGAACACACACGTTCTCCTCTCAGCTCTGGGGGTTCCCCCCGGTTCGAATCCCAACTGGTGGAGTTTCTCTCCCCGTGGTCCGCACAGTTCTCAAAAAATTGGATGCTCTAAATGGATTGGTCAAGGCGCTGAGGGATTGGCTGCTCTTGATTGCCCCAAACAAAATTGCACAGTATAGTGGTTAAGTTGGCATGTTCTCCTCTCAGCGCTGGAGATTCCTGGTTCGAATCCCAATCTTGGTGGAGTTTGCATGTTCTCCCCGTGTCCGCATGGGTTTCCTCCAGGTTCTCCGGTTTCCTCCCACAATCCAAAAACATGGATTCAAGGTGAATTGAGTTCTCCAAATTGCCCCATATAGAGTGTGTCTGTGTGAGTGAGTGTGTGTCCAGTGATAGATTACCCCCCTGTCCTGGGTGTATCTGCCCAGCGCCTGAGACGTTCTCCCCTGGATGGGCATGGGGAACCCCCCCGGCGACTCTCAATGCTATTGACACTATAGGGGCAAGCTGTAGAGAAACCCCCCCAAAGTTTTTAAATGTAAACAGAGCGTCTCCGAGCCGCGAGTTCGGCGTCGGTTCGAGTCGCACCGCCTCCGGAATGCCGGCATCTGCCTCCGATCAAACCCCTCGCTCACCGAAGGGGGCAGTTACGGGAGGTCCGGGTCGGGTGGAGGTGTGATGGATGCCCTTATATGGTGGCGGGAGCGGCGGCCCTCTCGGCGGACGCGGTGTGATTTAGTGTGACGCTAATCTCTCCGCCCGGTCGGTATCTCATTACCGCGACGCTCCCGGTGCCAAAGCCTGCAGGAGCGGCGGACGGAGGGAGGGGGGCGCCGCGGGGAACGCCAAATGGAAGCCACATGCCTGCGCGCCGACGCCGGAGGGGGGTTGACGCTGGGGTTTCGGGTTCGAATCCCAATCCGAGTGGTTTGCATGTTCTCCCAGTGGGTTCTCTGGTTTCCTCCCACAGTCCCAAAAAAAAAACAACAACCATGGATTCAAGGTGAAATGGATGCTCTAAATTGCCCTTGTTGTACTGGCTGCCTCTCAGCACTAGGGGATCCGGGTTCGAATCCCGATCAGATATACACAAACACCACACCTCATACACAAACATCATATACACAAACACCACACCTCACGCAAACACCATAAACACCACACCATGTACACACACCACACCATATATATATATACACACACACACACCATATACACAAACACCACACCTCACACAAACACCATAAACACCACACCATGTACACACACACACACACACACACACACACCATATACACAAACACCACACCTCATACAAAAACACCATAAACATCACACCATATACACAAACACCATACCTCATACACAAACACCATAAACATCACACCATATACACACACCACACCATATACACAAACACCACAAATACCACACCATATACACAAACACCACAAATACCACACCATATACAGAAACACCACAAATACCACACCATATATACAAAACACCACAAATACCACACCATATACACAAACACCACAAATACCACACCATATACACAAACACCACACCATATACACAAACCACAAATACAACACCATATAAACAACCACCACACCTCATATAAAAACACCACACCTTACACACACATACCACACCATATACACAAATACAAAACCTTATACGGTTGGTGCCCCCTACATTAAACACCGTCCCTGTGTTCGTTAACGTTGACTTCTGAGAAAGTTGTTTATTCTACGCGTCTGCATACAGTACGTCTGGAAGCGTTTGCGGTGGGACGCCGATCAGGACGTCCAATCATAGACTCAGATAAGCATCGCAGTTCCAATATGTTGGGCGTTCTCCATCTGGCTCGCGAGCCGCAGCGATCAGCTCGGTCTAATCAGAGAACGGGCGCGCTCCAAAACCCTGTGTGCTCGAGCAGAAAACCCAGGAGCCTTTACGACCCGCGAGCGCCGACGGAACCCGGTCGGGCCCCGGGGTCAGACACGGCGGCGCTCGGCCCGACCGCTTCACCTTCCACACGCGGCGAGGACGCACGGACGGGGCTCCCCTGGAAGCGAGCGTAATTAGCCGAAACTTAGCAGGGACCCGTATTTAGAGCGACGGGAACAGGAAACGAGAGTTATTACTCTGCGGCCCCATAAACGGCGTCCTGGAGCGACCTCGCTCCGTCCGCCTCGTCCAAACCTTCTGACGAGGCCGGGCCAAGGAACATGCCAATCGTCAGCAACAATGGGCCCTTTTATGACCTCTCCCCCTCCCCCCATTATGGGCCACTACTGACGAGGAGACAAGATCCCGAAGTTAAGGGTTTTTCCAGCCTCTCTGCCTCGGGAGACGACGCCAAGGAAAGAAAACGGGGACGGCCAAAAGCCTCGGAACAAGGAGGACCCGGTTTACGATCCCCGGAAACGCACGGCATCATGCTGCCCCCACCATGCTTCACCGTAGATACGGATCCTCATTAACTTCATGAACTAAAGCGTGTGTATTTATATGTTTATATATTTCTTTGCTTAAATATGTTTACATGTTTATATACGAGACCCGAACCTTGCTCTGCTGGGAGCTCTCTGTGATGTTGTCCTCGCGTTTGCGGGCCTCCTCCATCAGCTGAGCGTTCCGGTTCTTCTCCACCTGTTCCTTGTGCTTCAGAGTCGCCACTTTTTTGCTCTGGTCCTTCGTTTGTCTGAGAGAGAAACGTTCAGGATTAAGATCGGCGTCGTCATGGCAACCGCCAAACCAAAACCAATCAAAACACAAGAAAAATAATAAAACCGACGCATCCGAACCCATTCTCACGTTGTGGGGATGTCAAGTTTTGGGGGAGTGGCTCGCATTTATGGGGGAATCTCATGTTTCGGGGGAGTGGCTTGCATTTTGAGGGAGTGGCTCATGTTTATGGGAGCATCTCCTGTTTCGAGGAGCACATCACTTTTTGGGGGAGTGGCTTGTGTTTTGGAGGACGTCTCATGTTTCGGGGAGTGGCTTGCATTTTGGGGGAGTGGCTCATGTTTCAGGGAGCACATCACTTTTTGGGGGCGTCTTATATTTCGGGGGAGTGGCTCATGCTTTGGGGGAGTGGCTCACGTTTCGGGGGCGTCTTATATTTCAGGGGAGTGGCTCACATTTCGGGGGCATCTTATATTTCAGGGGAGTGGCTCGCATTTCGCGGGAGTGGCTCACATTTCGGGGGCGTCTTATGTTTCGGGGGAGTGGCTTGCGTTTTGGGGGAGTGGCTCGCGTTTTGGGGCGTCTTATGTTTTGGGGGAGTGGCTCACATTTTGGGGTGTCTTACGTTTTGGGGAAGTGGCTTATGTTTCGGGGGAGTGGCTCATGTTTCGGGGTAGTGGCTTGCGTTTTGGGGGAGTGGCTTGCGTTTTGGGGGAGTGGCTTGCGTTTTAGGGGAGTGGCTCGCGTTTTGGGGGCATCTTATGTTTCGGGGGAGTAGCTCACATTTTGGGGTGTCTTACATTTTGGGTGAGCGTCTAATGTTTTGGGTGAGCGTCTTATGTTTTGGGTGAGCGTCTTATGTTTTGGGTGAGCGTCTTATGTTTTGGGGGAGTGGCTCACGTTTTGGGGAAGTGGCTTATGTTTTGGGTGAGCGTCTTATGTTTCGGGGAGTGGCACTCGGGGAGTGTTGTCTTACATTTTGGGGCTTATGTTTTGAGGGAGCGTCTTGCATTTCAGGATGCGTCTCATGTTTTGGGGAGTGCCCACAGTGACAGATCTAACTCATCTGCTTCATCACGGGACCGTCACCCCGAGCCGTCCCAGCGCTGACTGACTAAATAAATCAGGGTCGCTGAGAGAGCAGAAGGGGAAGGTACGCGTGTGAGGGTGATGGTGCACGCTCCCAACGCTTTCCACCGCACAGGGTACACATGCAAACTCCGCCCCCCCCAAAAAAAAGAGCCCCGCCCTACCCAGACCGGGAGCAACGTGAGCGACGCCGACCGCCGTACCACCAGCCTCCACTGAAGAGACAAAGTGAAAACATCTGCACCACCTTCACATAGGGCATTCTAATCGACCACCCACAGCAAGTGGAGCTGGAGTGTCACGCGCAACGCGGCGCGGAGCGGCTGTTTGGAACCCGAACGCAACGCGCAGGCGGGAGGGCGGCCGCTTTGTTGTCTGCAGTTGGCTGCGACTTTATCACGCTGTAAATCGCGACCGAGCAAACGCAGGACTGCCAGGTCATCGAGCGAGCCAGCGATGATGCGCAAACAGACGACGGCGTCGGGGGAGAGAGACGATAGCGAGGGGACCCGGGAGGAGCGAGCGCCACCTCCATCCCACCCCCACCTCCACCTCCACCTCGCGTTTCCAAGAGAAATATTATTCTTTCTTTAAAGTGAACGGCGGCGCTGGATCACACGCATACCGTTCCCCTCGCTCAGCGTCCCCGCTTTATTTAAGGCTAACAATGTTTGCTCTGGAAAGGCGCTCGGGGCAATTATTCAGCACTCCACCTTCACGCCGCGCGACCCGGGGCCCGAATTAGGGATGTTAATGAGATCGGGGGACGCGCGGGAGGCGCAGGGTTCTCCGGCGGAGGGGAAATATGTTGCGCTTTGATTTTTCTGACGGGGTTCCTAAACTCAGGAAGAATTATGCAGGCCGTCAGAAGCCTGCGCGCCAAAGACAACCAGGCTGCTATATGAACACACACACACACACACACACACACACACACACACACACGTCCTCCTGCGCACGACGGAACATAAATCTTTCTTAAAACTTTCCGAATTCCAGCCTCATTTAAGTTGCTTTAATAAAAACAGACGTTCTGTCTGAATTAATAGGGTTCTATGGAAGTGAGCGACCGCACAGAGACCACGCAGCAACCACGCAGCGAGATTGGGTACGTGTTCTGAAACCTGTATGCCCTAATCCTCTTAAATATGACCGTCTCGTGTTTTTGAGAGTCAGGTGACGCGGCGCCACATTCGGTTAAAGGGTCTCTGCTCCATCCACCACCTGAAAGAACCTCTAACCAGCACTGAACCCCATGGCGAGATCAAAGGGGTCTTTTCGGGATGTGTCGACGTGGAGTGGCACCGCCGGCGCGGGAGAGCTCGCCTCGTCTGTCGGCATCTCCACTGAACGTGTGCCAAAATCAGCTCGGGTCTTGATCACATCACGTGGGTGTAACGTTGGGCGCGGGGATCTTAACGACGCGGGGAGCCCGAGCACTTTACGATTTGGAGGGTGAGCGCGGCCCTGGCAGCGGCGGACGGACAGAACCCTGAAAGAGACGCCACGGCAACGTAGGGGTGGAGCTACGGAACCGGAGTTAATACAGAAGAGATATACATACACACACACACCTATAGATATACATACACAAAAGGGAAACAGACACACACACATAGATATACACACACAGATATACATACACACACCCCTATAGATAAGTGTGTGTGTGTATATATATATATATATATATATATATATATATATATATATATATATATACACATACATACGTATACATATACAGTATATACACTCTATATATAGACACAGATTTATATTTACATTTAGTAGGGCAGCACGGTGGCTTAGTGGTTTAGCACGTTCGCCTCTCAGCGCTAGGGATTCCCGGTTCGAATCCCCATCTGGGTGGAGTTTTCATGTTCTCCCCGTGTCCGCGTGGGTTTCCTCCCACAGTCCAAAAACATGGATCAAGGTCAATTGAGTTCTCCAAATTGCCCCCTATAGAGTGTGCCCAATGATAGATTGCCCCCCTGTCCTGGGTGTATCTGCCCAGCGCCCGAGACATTATCCGCTGGATGGGCATGGGGAACCCCACCGCGACCCTAGTAGAGGATAAAGCGGGAGACAATGAATGAATGAATTTACATTTAGTCATTTAGCAGACACTTTTATCCAAAGCGACTTACAAATGAGAACATTACAGTCAGAAGTTATGGAGAAAACCAACTATACTGTAAATACATCAAACCTGATTGATATTCGATGCTGCGCCCCCCCCCCCCTTTTTTTTTTCTTTTCTCTACAACAGGTATTTGTTAAAGAGATGCGTCTTCAGTAGTTTGTTAAAACTGTTTAGTGATTCTGCCTTACGGACAGAGTTGGGAAGAACGTTCCACCATTTTGCAGTGGTGAACGCCACGGAGTGAGAATGAGCTCATCGGTGAGGTGGAACCGCAAGGGGGCGATCATCACTGGAGCGAAGTGAACGAGTCGAAGTGTGTTTTGAAAAGATAGAGTGAAGGTAGGAGGGGAGATCCAGAAATGGTTCTGTAGGACAGAGTCAGTGACTTGTACTGAATGCAGCAGCTACAGGGAGCCGATGGAGGGAAATGAGTGATGGAGTCACATGAGTTCGCTTGGGCTGGTTGAATACGAGTCCTGCTGCAGAGTTTTGAATTAGTTGAAGAGGTCTGATTGTGGAAGTTGGGATACCGGCAAGTAGCGCATTACAATAATTAAGCCGGGATAAGACTAGGGCTTTAACAAGCAGTTGGGTATCATGTTCAGTCAAAAAGGGTCTGATCTTCCTGATGTTGAAAAGAAGGAATCTGCAGGAACGGGCGGTTTTGATCACATGATCAGAGAGTTTAAGGTGGGAGTCTATTGTGAACCCAAGGTTCCGGACCGAGTCAGTTGGAGAGATTGTGGAGCCATCAATTTGGAAGGTCAGGTTGTGATGAATTGAGGGTTTAGCTGGGATCATGAGAAGCTCTGTTTTTTCTAAGTTTAATTTGAGATGACGGGCCTTCATCCAGACAGATATGTCGGTGAGGCAGGCAGATACCCGATTTGAGATGGTGGTGTCATCAGGGGCAAAAGACAGATGAAGCTGAGTGTCATCAGCATAGCAGTGGTAAGAGAAACCATGCGCCTGGATGACTGTGCTCAGTGATGTCATGTATAGTGAGAAGAGGAGAGGACCAAGTACAGAGCCCTGAGGGACCTTAGTGCGTACTTGATGAGAGTTAGAGATCTCCCCATTCCATGACACTTTGAAGGTCCTTCCTGTGAGATAGGATCGAAATCATTCAAGTGTCGTATCAGAAAAGCCTAATTCAGATAGAGTGGACAGTAGAATCTGATGATTTTGTATATGATATACACACATATAAACATACACACACACACGTGTGTGTACATACAAGCACACTATATATATATATATATATATATATATATATATATATATATATATATATATATATATATATATATATATATATATATATATATATATATAATATATATATACACATATAAATATATATACACATATATACACGCACACACACACTCATCTGAGAGCGCACATACACACACACCTAAAGATATACATACACACACACACACACACATATACATAAACACACATAAAAATGGACACAATTATATACACTTATTACACTTATACTCACTCATTTGCGAGTGCACATGCACACACACACACACACACACACTCAGAGACACTAAATAGGGGCAATTTAAAGCTGCCAATTCACCTTGAATCCATGTTTTTGGACTGTGGGAGGAAAAGTGAAAATCCAGAGACATATCTACGCGAAAACGAGGAGAACATGCAAACTCTACCAATATCAGGATTCGAACCCGTTTCCTCAGCGTTGCTGACCTTTACAACCCCATCTCGTTTATTTAATATTAACGACGTGAAGCTGACGGGATAGTACACGAGGAGGACAAAACGGAAAGGAAGGAGGTTGTACTAACCTGGACGCCAAACTGAAGTGATGGGATAGGATCCAGTGTAAAGGTTAATAAGCAAAAGAGAGAAAATAGAAGAAGAAGAAGAAGAAGAAGAAGAAGAAGACGCCATGAGTCGGATCAGCATCACAGAGAAGAAATCATTAACCCATTAATGAAGATCGTTAAGGTCAGGCCACACCCCCTTCTTCCTCCCCCTTCCATACAGATAGACCTGTATTTTGGGATTAAATATAGCTACACCCCGTCTGCGTAACGTTCTGTTTGTCCCTCAGAACAAACACTCTGATCTACAGAGCGCCGTCATCTCCCTCCCTCCCCTCACCTCCCTCCCTCCCTCACCTCCCTCACCTCCCTCCACTTCCCTCCCTCCCTCACCTCCCTCCACTTCCCTCCCTCCCTCACCTCCCTCCCTTCCGCGCGGAAGCTGAGCTTTAAAACGATGGCGCACCCCCACGGCCCCCGCGTCTTTAACAACAGCCCCGGGACGCCGAGGGACGCGTCAGAACAGAGGGGTGATGGGGTAGAACCTCCTCCATCCTGAGCGTTTCAGGCCTGGTTCTAATTTTCAGCTTAATTAATTCCGCCATGGCGAGCGGCGTGTCCAAATTGGCAATGTCAGACCATTCTGTGACATCACATAAGTGTTAATCACATGGATTTTAATCACCTAGGCTTAGGTCACATGGGCTTAAGTCACCTGGGCGTTAGTCACCTGGGCTTAAGTCACCTGGGCTTAAGTCACCTGGGCTTAAGTCACATGAGCATTGGTCACATGGCCATCAGACCACATGGCCATCAGACATGACGTGGGCATCCGACTGTTCTGTGACATCACATGGGCATTTGTCACCTGGGCTTAAGTCACCTGGGCATCAGACCTCTCTATGACATGACGTGTGCATTAGACCGTTGTGACATCACATGGGCTTTAGTCACCTGGGCTGAGATACAGTGTGCTGTGTTTAAGTTCCCTTAACCCGAAGTCCCCTCTGTAGTACGCACAGCTGGAGTGAGTGCTGTGGTACGTACCTCTCCAGTTCTCCGATCTTGCGGTCCTTGTCGTTCTTCTCGTTCTCCATCTCTCGGAGGATCTCCAGGAGACGGTCCACCTCCACCTGAGCTTTGCCGGCGTCCTCGCGGTGGCGGCTCACCTCCTGCTCCAGTGAGAGCATTCGGTCCGACAGCTCTCTGTTGGCGTGGGCCTCGGCGGCTGCCGTCTGCGCCTGCGCGGGACATGATGCACATGTCATTTTATTTCTAAAAAACAGGTCGTTCCGCTCCTTAAATCTGAGCGCCTCACATTCATATCAGTGTGTGATATACAATACATTATAATATAAACGGGGATGTTGCTTATTAACTGTGTTTAGTAGTTTGGACACTAGGTGGCAGTATGCTCGTTAGAGAAACCGGAATCCTGTTGCTTAGCGATCAGCGTTCACTTTCAACACTTCTCTTCTCTATTGGTGTGGTCTTTATTGCTTCTTATAAAACGGGTCGTTCCGCTCCTTAAATCTGATTGGCCACCCAATAACCCCCGCTCTGTGGTGGTGCTGTTGGGGTTCTGAGCATCAGAGTACACAGTGTGTACTGTAGAACTGTAGGCTGAAGGTGGAGAACTACAAAGTCCATCAGGACCTGAGAACATTGAGCAAAAAAGGGGGCGTGGTATAAACATATTAAGATGGATATTAATTTCTCAGGCGGCACGGTGGCTTAGTGGTTTGGCATGTTCTCCTTTCAGCACTGGGGATTCCCGGTTTGAATTCCAATCTGGACGGAGTTTGCATGTTCTCCCTGTGTCCGTGTGGGTTTCCTCCGGGTTCTCCGGTTTTCTCCCATAGTCCAAAAACATGGATCAAGGTCAATTGAATTCTCCAAATTGCCCCATATAGAGTGTGTCTGTGTGAGTGAGTATGTGCCCAGCGATAGATTGCCCCCGTGTCCTGAGTGTATCTGCCCAGCACCTGAAACGTTCTCCCCCGGATGGTCATGGGGAACACCCCCCCCCACCACGACTCTAATAGAGGATAAAGCGGAAGATAATGGATGGATGGATTAATTTCTCAGTGACACTGCTGGGATAGGATATAATGCACCCACCCCATAAGCCCTTCTCTGTGAGGGTACTATTGGGGTTCTGAGGATCAGAGAGCAGAGTAGAGTACGGTAGGTGGAACTAAGAATGTGAAGAGCAAAAAGGGCCGTGGCCTAACAGGTCTAATGAGATGATGTAATACTAGCTGCGATCTGATTGGTTCCAAGGTGAAGGTCACACGGTTCGAGCCCCTTTCTGGGTCGTAGCGTTGTAACACGGTGTTCCGTCGATAAACCCGCATTAATGAGGAGTAAACTGCGGAGAACACGTTTCAGAGAACCACATCTGAGGCAACCGAGATGATGCAACCAGAGGAAACCAGGAGGGTGAGATGAGGGGGGGGGGGGTTTGGTGCCATGCAAGAAAACAACGTGGATTCGGGGTGAAGGAAAAAAAAAAAAAACAACGTGATTCTCAGTCCTGGCGATTCGGAATCGATTCACAATGCCCAAGAATCAATTTAAAAAAATGAAGTGTTTAAGCTTTGTTTTTGGCGCCCCCTCCCAAGCGTACTGCATATCGCATTACGGATCCGCTCGGCCACCGTACAGCAGGCTCGTTAACCAGCTCCCGTTTTAGATCGCTAGCAGGAAGCATGGAGCGGGGGGGGAGAATGCAATGCGACCCCCCCCCCCCCCCCGTTGGCGTTAAAAGCCGATGTTTGGCTTTTAAAGGCATACAGAACCATTTCTGGATCTTCCCCCTCTTACCTTCACTCTATCTTTTCAAAATACACTCCGACTCGTTCACTTCACTCCAGTGATGATTGTCGCCTGGCGATTCCACCTCACCGAGGAGCTAATTCTCATTCTGTGGCGTTCACCACTGCAAAATGGTGGAACGATCTTCCCAACTCTGTCCGTAAGGCAGAATCTCTAAACAGTTTTAAGAAACTACTTAAGACGCATCTATTTACCAAATACCTGTTATAAAAAAAAATAAAATAAAATAAAAAAAAGGGGGGGGGGGCGCAGCTTCGAATAACAATCGGGTTTGATGAACTTACAGTATAGTTGGTTTTCTCCATGGCTTCTGACTTGTGGTGTTCTCATTTGTAAGTCGCTTTGGATAAAAGCGTCTGCTAAATGACTAAATGTAAATGTAATGTAAATGTAAAGCCAGGAAGAGAGAGAGAGAGTGAGAGTGTTGTTTACACTGTTTACAACCAGTGTAAAATAAAATAAAATTGAGGTTCTTTCTAAATACGAAGAACGCGCGAGCCCATTTGGCGTGACATCACTCTGAGATAAAAGAAGTTTAAAATATATTTAATATTTAAAGTTAAGTTTTGAAAATGTAGCGAATGTCGGTGCAATATAATTAAAAAGACTGAAGTGTGTATTTTATTTTTAAATTTTGAAGATTTGCAGGATCTAAAGTCATTCTGACTGTAAAGTCTGTATTTTAGTTTGGATTAAAGGCTGATGCACCATGGGAAACTTGGTATTAATATATTTTGATTATATTTGTTCATTGATCGATGTTTTTTTGTTATGTAAGATAAAGCCAGGCAGCTAAGCGAACCCAATACTGTTCATTTTAATTTGGCACAATATATAAATAAATAGGGTGGCACGGTGGCTTAGAGTTTAGCATGTTCTCCTCTCAGCTCTAGGGATTCCCGATTCGAATCCCCATCTGGGTGGAGTTTCCATGTTCTCCCCGTGTCCGCGTGGGTTTCCTCCGGGTTCTCCGGTTTCCTCCCACAGTCCAAAAAGTTCTCCAATGGATCAAGTCAATTGAGTTCTCCAAATTGCCCCATACAGAGTGTGTCTGTGTGAGTGAGTGTGTGCCCAGCGATGGATTGGCGCCCTGTCCTGGGTGTATCTGCCCAGCTCCCGAGACGTTCTCCCCTGGATGGGCATGGGGAACCCCCCCGCGACCCTAATAGAGGACGAAGCGGATGATAATGAATGAAAGAATGAATATAAATAAATGTTCTATTTGTTTACATCGTCGTTTCATCTCGTCAATCACAAAATTTAAACACAATTTAAAGCATAAAGCAATTTAGAGCATATGAACTGAAAAAAATCGTTTCTGAGTCGAAAATCGATTCTGACCTCAATCTTGACCTCAAAAATCAGAATCGAATCGCCCGACACTGAGATATTCGCACCCCTAGTTAGAACCACCTCTCCATTTATCATTAGCTGTTCCCATTAGGAACCGCCTCCATCTCACTCCATCCTGAGTGTCCTGCTCGGTCACCCGCGAGTTCCCCTTTAGCACGTCCAGGAACCTCCTCATGGTCCTTCCTCAGGAGTGACCCCCCCTCCCCCCAGAGAATGTGGTTCCACTGCTGTGCAGTCCGGTGGAGCAGCTGAATAATCAAAAGGGGGCCTTCCCCAAACTGTTCCCCCAAAGCATAGAACAGAACATGGCCAGGATGCCACGCGAGAACCCTTTAATGAGGACCCGTCACGTCACTGGGGAAACCAAGGCAGAAACCTGGGAGGACGTCTCACCTTTTTGAGTTGAGCCTCCAGCTTGAGACACTCCTCCTTCTTCTGTTCCAGAGCGATCTCCAGGGTCTTCAGCTTGGAGTCCTTCTTCAGACCCGAGGAGGCCAGAGAGGAGGCGTGCTCCTTCAGGTCCAACAGAGACGTCTGAAAGAGAGGGAGCCGGATGACGGGATAGGTCTGATGGGGGGGGGGGTGCCCTCACCTGCCCTACATCAGGCTACAGCAGTGCTTCTCAAATAGTGGGGCGCGCCCCCCTGGGGGGGCGCAGTGCAGTGCCTGGGGGGGCGCATAACAAGAAATCACAGAGCAAGTGATATTAAGTGTACTGAACAAACCCTCAAGAGACAACATGGAGAAATATTTAACAGGAATGACGGAGAGAAAGACGGAGAGAGACGAAGATAACGAGAGCAACAAAAGTCAACCGAAAGTTAAAACGAGGAAAGTGTTTGTAGCGCCTGGCTTCACTGTAACTGAGGTGGGAGACGAAGAAAGAGCGGTGTGTCTTCTGTGTCTTTAAATGTTGGCAGCGGCTAGCGTGAAGCCAAAGACATTACACCCCGTTCACGCTGATAACTGCTTGAGTTTTTAATCGAAAACGTGACGCGTACAGCAAGCAATTATAACGCTTTATGAAGCTACTGCAGAAAAGCTGTGCGCTGCAGAACGGACGCGTTGTAGACATTAGTTCTGATTTCCTTATTTTGATTAAAAAAAAAACAGCACAAATCGTTGTATTCATATTTGTTTTGTAGGTTAAAGTCTTAATAAATTGAGCTCCTGAATTAATGTTGCTGATGAATTTGAATTTTTTTATATATGTAGTGATTTTATTTAATTTCATTTTTCAGTATCAAATGCCAGTCAGTTCAAAAATGTTTCTCGTTGAAATAAGGATTTCATTCGTTTCTATTACAAACTAAAAAACAAAGTCAATAAAATGATTCTTTGTTTTAAGTTGATCTATATTTCTTTCTTTTTTGTTTTCTTTATTGCTAATAAGGATACATTGTTATAAAAGAGGTGTACTTAGAACAATTTTACAGACAAATCATACTACAGTGGGCGTGTAAAAATACCCATTTTGTCATGTACGGGGGGGGGGGGGGGGCATGTGTGTGTGTGTGTGTGTGTTTGGGGAGGGAGGGGGTGGGGGCGCAAAAAGTTTTCCTCTTCCTCGGGGGGGCTTAACAGAAAATAATTGAGAATCACTGGGCTACAGAAAAGTCATCACGACGACCACGCAGCTCCGTTCAGGGCGTGGCAGCGGGTCTCTGGTACCGTGATGACGGGATAGGACGGCTGAAAACACGGCTGTGTGTGTTATGTATAGAACGTGTCGGTTCCATGTTCTGTGTGTGTTTGTGTGTGTTCTCCGTTCCGCCCTTACCTCCCGATCGGACAGATCACCCTGCAGCAGGCTGAGCTTCTCCTTCAGCTCCTTCAGTTCTCTCTTGTTAGTCTCCAGCTCGTCTCCTCGCTCCCGCTCGTCCCGGTCCCTCTGCTCCTTCACGCGCTCGATGATTCGTTCCTATCCCCGCACACACGGAACACACAGAATGAGGAACGGGTTCCACGGCGGAACCCATTACAACCAACATCTCATCGCATCGTTGTCCACTTAATGAGGGGGTTCCCCATGTCCATCCAGGGGAGAACGTTTTGGGCGCTGGGCAGATACACACAGGAGAGGGCGCCAAACCAACACTGGGCACACACTCACTCACACACACTATGTATGTTTTTGGACCGAGAGACACTTAATCTGCTTATTTCTAAGGTGTGGGGGGGTGGCACAAACTCACTCACACACTATGTAGGGAAATTTTACTTAAATGGGGCAATTTGGAGCAGCCAATTTACATTGAATCCATGTTTTTTGGACTGTGGGAGGAAGCCAGAGAACCCACTTGGACACAATGGAGAACATGCATGTTCTCCTCTCAGCGGTGGGGATCTGGGTGAATCCCGATATGGGTGGAGTTTGTGTGTACCTTCTCAGCCAGCGCCTCCTCCAGGGTGGAGAGGGCAGTGTCAGTGTTGGTGTGTGTGTGTGTGTGTATACCTTCTCAGCCAGCGCCTCCTCCAGGGTGGAGAGGGCGGTGTCGGTGTTGGTGTGTGTGTGTGTGTGTGTGTGTGTGTGTGTGTGTGTATATACCTTCTCAGCCAGCGCCTCCTCCAGGGTGGAGAGGGCAGTGTCAGTGATGGTGTGTGTGTGTGTGTGTGTGTGTGTGTATACCTTCTCAGCCAGCGCCTCCTCCAGGGTGGAGAGGGCAGTGTCAGTGATGGTGTGTGTGTGTGTGTGTGTGTGTGTGTGTGTGTGTACCTTCTCAGCCAGCGCCTCCTCCAGGGTGGAGAGGGCAGTGTCAGTGATGGTGTGTGTGTGTGTGTGTGTATACCTTCTCAGCCAGCGCCTCCTCCAGGGTGGAGAGGGCGGTGTCAGTGTTGGGGTGTGTGTGTGTGTGTGTGTGTGTGTGTGTGTACCTTCTCAGCCAGCACCTCCTCCAGGGTGGAGAGGGCGGTGTCAGTGTTGGGGTGTGTGTGTGTGTGTACCTTCTCAGCCAGCGCCTCCTCCAGGGTGGAGAGGGCAGTGTCAGTGATGGTGTGTGTGTGTGTGTGTGTGTGTGTGTGTACCTTCTCAGCCAGCGCCTCCTCCAGGGTGGAGAGGGCAGTGTCAGTGATGGTGTGTGTGTGTGTGTGTACCTTCTCAGCCAGCGCCTCCTCCAGGGTGGTGAGGGCGGTGTCAGTGTTGGAGGTGTCGGTCTGCAGGGACTTGAGGCGCTCCTTCAGGCTGCTCAGCTGCTTTTCTTTATCCTTTAACTGTTCCTGCAGGTTCTCGATCTGGAACGAGGTAGAACCCACACACTCTCTTAATTAGGTACACCCTCTTATTACCTCTCAAAGTTGGATTCAAGGTGAAGTGTCTGTTGTAAATTGCCCCTATATAGTGTGCATCTCAGGTGGCACAGTGGCTTAGTGGTTTCCACGTTTCCGATTCGAATCCCAATCTGGACAGAGTTTGCATGTTCTCCCCGTGTCCATGTGGGTCTCCTCCGGGTTCTCCGGTTTCCTCCCGCAGTCCAAAAACATGGATCAAGGTCAACTGAGTTCTCCAAATTGCAATAGTGTGTGTGTGTGTGAGTGGGTGCGTGTCCGGCGATAGATTGGCATCCTGTCCTGGGTGTATCTGCCCAGCACCCAAAATGTTCTCCCCTGGATGGGCATGGGGAACCACCCCCCCCCCCCCCCCCCCCCCCGCGAACCTAATACAGGATAAAGCGGAAGATAATGGATGGATGGATAGTGTGCATCTCCAGGAGAGAACATTTCAGATGCTGGACGGATACAGCCAGAGACACACACACTATATAGGGGCAATTTAGAGCAAGCTAATTGACCTTGAATCCATGTTTTTTGGACTGTGGATGGAAACCAGAGAACCCGGAGGAAACCCACACGGACACGGGGAGATCGGGATTCCACCCAGATCGGGATTCGAACCCGGTGGTGTAGTGGTTGTCACAGCCGCCTCACACATGCCCTTATTACACATGAGGTGATGAGATGCTTAAATGACCCCTACATAAATGAAATTGCCCCATATAGTGTGTGTATGTGTGAGGGTGTGTGTCCATCTCGGCGCGCCGCGGTGGTGGTGGTGCATAAGGTCGATCAGAAGCCCTGATCATGTGCAGGTTCCCGCGGCGTTCCCCTCGGCGTCTCGGCTTACGGTCGCCGGGGACGCCGCGCCCCTGAACCTCTGATTGGACCGACGTTGGGCGTGTCATAGAGCCGCGCGGGTGTAATTATATTTCGGGGGCCGCGGAACGAGCGCACCCAAATTGAGCCGAGGGCCGGGATAGGCCTTCATCTGCCAAACGGTAAGGAAAGAAGGGCGGCGTTTCGGAACGCGATGAGACGGAATGATGACTACACCCACGGCTCGGGTTCTGAGGGGACACATCCACAGAGACAACGCCAGAACAGGCGTAGTGCTGAACACACGTACGGCCCCCGACACATACGCACGTACGCCCCCCCCAACACGTACGCACCCCCCCCCCCCCCCCGCCCGACACATACGCATGTACGCCCCCCTACAGATACACGCGCACAGCCCCTGAGGAACGTACGGCCCCCAAAACGCATATGGCCCAATGGAAGTACGCCCCCTGACAAATGTACGCACACCCCGACACACGGACACCCCAAAGAAAGTACACCCCAACGCACGTACACCCCAAAGAACGGACGCCCCGACGCACGTACACCCCAAAGAACGGACGCCCCAAAGAAAGTACACCCCCTGACGAACATAAACACGCCCCAACACACATACACCACAAAGAACGTACTCCTCTGACACATGTACGCCCCAAAGAACGTACGCCCCGATGCACGTACGCCCCAAAGAAAGTACACCCTGACGCACATACGCCCCAAAGAACGTACGTCCCAAAAAACATACACCCCTGATGAATGTATGCACACCCCAACACAGGTACACCACAAAGAACATATGCCCCAAAGAACGGACACCTCCCACACACATACGCCGCAAAGAACGGACACCTCCCACACACATACGCCGCAAAGAACGGATGCCCCGACACACTTACACCCCAAAGAACGGACGCCCGACACCCATACTCCCCGACACCCATAGAAGCCCTGTTGTCATGGTGAGGTTCTGTCAGTGGGGAACCGATAAGGCTGTTTACCAAACTGTAGCTGTGAAGCATGACGACGATACCAGTCCCGAAAACACGCATGGCAACAGCAACACATGTACACAGTCGGCCCTGTGTGTGTGGGTGTGTGTATGTATGTGTGTGTCTACACACACACACACACACAAATAAGTGGATAAAAGACTTGGGAAGACAAAATGAGGCAGCATTCGGAGACAGCTATTCAAACACAAGGAGACTTGAAGGGGTGTGTGTGTGTGTGTGTGTGTGTGTGTGTGAGAGAGAGAGAGAGAACGCAAAAAAACAGCGTGAGGCGGAGGAGGAGGCGGGGGTTCTGAATTATTAAAGAGTGTTTTGTTTCACTTAGTGATCTGCAGCTTGTCAGCATGGCATTCACTCTGGCAACAGACAAGATCACACACACACACACAGAGACATACAGACACAGAGACACACACACAGAGAGACACACACACACACACACACACACACAGAGAGACACACAGAGAGACACACAGAGAGAGAGACACACACACACACACAGAGACACACACACACACACAGAGAGAGACACACAGAGAGACAGACACACACACACACACACAGAGACACACAGAGAGACACACACACACACACAGAGAGACACACACACACAGAGAGAGACACACAGAGAGACACACACACACAGAGACACACACACAGAGACACACAGAGAGAGACACACAGAGAGAGACACACACACACACAGAGAGACACACACACAGAGAGAGAGACACACACAGAGAGAGAGAGAGAGAGAGACACACACACACAGAGAGACACACGGAGAGACACACACAGAGAGAGAGAGAGACAGAGACGCACACACAGAGACACACAGAGAGAGACACACACACAGAGACACACACACACAGAGAGAGACACACACAGAGAGAGAGAGAGAGAGAGACACACACACACACAGAGAGAGACACACACAGAGAGAGAGAAAGAGAGAGAGAGACACACAAACACAGAGAGAGACACACGGAGAGACACACACAGAGAGAGAGAGAGACAGAGACGCACACACAGAGACACAGAGGCACACACAGAGACACAGAGACACACACACAAAGACACACGTCTCCACATGGCATATACATGAAGAGGCCGTATTTACAGTGTGTTGCATCAGAACAGTGTCGGATGTGGAACGCGGGCGACGCCTCCTCCGTGTTCCACCGACCCTTTGTGGACGTCCGGTCTAAACGCATTTAAATGCAAGCACCGTCTTTTGCTCCGCCTCCTTTGTCACAAGTTCCACTAACGGCGTCCTCCAGGAGTCCCACACCGACGCCCACCTGAGAGCTGTGGTTCCCCGGCATGCCACGCCCCTCTCGCCACCTGATGCGTTTTGCTCCGCCTACTTCGTCACGTTCCACTAACATGCCGAGAGAGAACATGCCAACGCCTTCTCCTTTGTAACGAGGTGCGCCACTGGCGATAAAGCCTGCACACTAATGACCCTCCGTTAATCAGGTGCCTCTGATTAATTACCTCTGATGAATCTTCATCGCCCACGGCAACACCCCCCCCCCCTTCATCCCAAGGCTTCGGAAGCCCTTCCCAGGGTACAAAAGCCGCGGGGTTTACGGTAAATCGACGGCGGAGGACCCCCGAACCTGATCCCGGCGCGGCGGTGATCCGGCGTCGTTTAGCATGACGCGTGACCGCAGGTCTGCGCTCGCACCGCCGCTGCGCCGGCTCAATGTGTTATGGTCATTAGGAGCGGCCCCGCGGCCGTGGACACCGGCTTTGGAGCCATAATGGAAACAAAATGTTTCTCTTTCTGCGGCCGGGGAGCCGGGGCTCCGTTTCAAAAGCAACGCCGTGCGCAGCGCCCCCGGTGACTCCGGACGGGGGAGGGGTGGGGGGTACAGAGCGATAAACCGAGAGCGAGGGAGCGGGCCATATGCAGAGCGGGAGTCTGGAATCCGCATTAAAGGGAGGCGGCGGAACGTACGGCGTTCTCCCGCGAGGAGGATCTCCGGCGCACGCCACCGGGACACCGAGGGTGTAGGACGGAGGGCGACCACCAATCAGGACCCGTCTCGGTCAGCCTGCTGGTGATCGCGCTACACGTGGAGGAAGCGTGTAATCAGGCATCCCGCCCGCGCCACATGTGCAAACGAAGCGGAAGGCGTGTGCTAAAGTTAGAACGGCGCGAGAGGACAGCGAGGGTCGGGTCACGGAGTGCTGGACGAGGACGCTGTCATTTCTGAGAACAGAGCGCCGCTCTGCCATCCAAAACACAACCTCGTTTCAAAGATCGTAAATTCTAATGAACGGCTTCAGGACGCGTCTGTCTGTGTGAGGCTGCCCCCTACAGGACAGATACAGCTGCCACAGGCTGCTGCACCAGAACACCGTATACTAAAGGTGGAAGTACCAGGTGGGACGGACAGGTATACACACACACACACACACACACACACACACACACAGACAGACAGACAAAGACACAGAGAGAGACACACACACACACAAACAGAGGGACACATACATACAGACAGACACACACACACACACAGACAGAGAGAGAGAGAGAGAGAGAGAGAGAGTGACACACAAAGCCACACATGCAGACACATACATACACACAAACAAAATCACACAACGCAGACGCAGACGCAAACAAAACACACACACACACGGGGACACAAACAAAAACACACACAGGGACACAAACAAAAACACACACACAGGGACACAAACAAAAAAAACACACACGGGGACACAAACAAAAAACACACACACGGGGACACAAACAAAACACACACACACGGGGACACAAACAAAAAACACACACAGCGACACAAACAAAAACACACACAGCAACACAAACAAAAAACACACACAGCAACACAAACAAAAAACACACACACGGGGACACAAACAAAAAACACAAACGGTGACACAAACAAAAACACACACACAGCGACACAAACAAAAACACACACACAGCAACACAAACAAAAAACACACACACAGCAACACAAACAAAAAACACACAGCAACACAAACAAAAACACAAATGGTGACACAAACAAAAACACACACACAGCGACACAAACAAAAACACACACACAGCGACACAAACAAAAACACACACACAGCAACACAAACAAAAAACACACACACAGCAACACAAACAAAAAACACACAGCAACACAAACAAAAACACAAATGGTGACACAAACAAAAACACACACACAGCGACACAAACAAAAACACACACACAGCAACACAAACAAAAAACACACACACAGCAACACAAACAAAAAACACACAGCAACACAAACAAAAACACAAATGGTGACACAAACAAAAACACACACGGGGACACATAAAAACACAAATACCAACACACACAATCAAAAACACACACAGGGACACAACACACAAACAAAAACACACACAAAAAAAACCACACACACACACACCCTCTCGGCGCCGTAGACGTGGTGTGCGGTACCTTTTTCTGCAGCACGGTGACTTTGCGCTCTTTAACGTCCAGCATGTCTTTGAGGTCGTGGATCTCGCCGTTCAGGGTCCCCTTCTCCTCAGACACCTCCTGAATCTGCTTAGTCTTCTTAGTCAGCATGGCCTCCTTCTCCTCCAGACGCAGACGCAGTGCATCCACCTGGAGCACACACACACACACACACACACACACACACACACACACAGATGAAGGAGACCAAATATACAAATACATACTAAAGCACTTTATTACAAACACTCTAATAATATGTAAGTACGCAGTATATTAATATTAATATATACACACACACACACACATACATTAATACACAAACACACACTTCTGTATTACTTGATATACGAGGTATACAAAAGTTATAACATAATTAACACAACAGCACCCTCTAGCGGTCAGTGTTCAACACCACAATTTATATTTCAAATTGTAACAGCTTGCCACCAGCTTCTATCCACAATCTCATTAACATGTTAAATTAATTAATTAATGTAATGTTACTTTATTGATGTTTGTATTGATATACTTTAATGTAATGTTTGATATTGATAATCTATAACCCATTATGTAAAATCTATAACCCAAGGCAAACTTTAGTTATAGCCCCAGCGTTACCAACAGACCCCTGACGCCCATATATGGCCTTTCCTGTCCCGAGCTAGCTGATTCGGCGGTACCTCTGTCTGGAGGATGGCGGCCCGCTGTTCCTTTGCGGTGAGCGACTCCTTCAGGACGTCCACGTGCTGCTTGCTGTCCGAGAACTGATTGGTGAGCGTCTCCAGTTTGGTCTGCAGGCCCAGCAGCTCCGTGTCCTTCCTGCAGAGGTCCTGCTTCACCTGGTCGATCTGTCAATCACACGGTCCGGGTGAGGTCAGCGGAACCCGGCGGGCAGGCCTTTCGGTGGCACCCTTTTTTTACACCCATTACCCATTTCATCATGAAGAAGCCCGTCGGTTCAACCCCGGTTTAGTCTGTGGACTCCCACAGAACGGGTTCTAATGAAAGAACCAGGAGGTGGAACCAAGAACGTGGGGAAAGAGTGTGTGTGTGTCTCCACCAGCTCATTCTGGAACCGAAAGGCCATCTATATGGCAAGTAATATAGAGACCTATATAAAGTATTAGGGAGGTAACTGTGTATCCTATCCCGGTACCCTGGAGATGATGATAGGGTGGGTGGGTAGGGGAGGTCAACCTTCTGAAATCACCCCATGACACACACTCACACGAGGAGCAGCGGGTTAGCGGATGCGTGGCCACCTGGTGGAGGAAGAGGGTAAATGGAGGCGTTAAGGAGGCGGGTATTTAAGGCAATAAGACATCGGGGTTCTAATGCTCGCACCTGGGTTCTATGGAACTAGAGAGGAGACAGAAGGAAAGCAAGCTGGTAGTGCGGCGGAGAGTCACGCGTGGGGTCCAACCTCCTGCCACCGTCCTGATCAGAGGGAGAACATCGAGGAACCCGACGGAACCCGACAGCCCGGCTCTGATTGGCTGCCCAGGTCGGGCTGTTGAGGTAAGAAAGTGTAAGGACTGGACGTGGGCTGCCGACACCGGGCGCCTGGTTCTCCCTCTGGTGAGGACAGCAGAGTTCTAAGCGTCCTTTTTCGGGTTCCTTACGGCAGAGACCTCCAGACGCAGCTCGGCCGATCGCGTCCTCAGCTCCGCGCACCGGGCCTCGCTCTGAGACAGCTCCCCCTTCAGCCGTTCTACCTGTCGGAAGAGGCCGGCGTTACGGTACCGAGCGGCGCCGTGGCGACACGCTCGCCCTGCAGGTCACGTGATCACCGAACAAAGTTTACATCACAGCATCCATCAGATTAGTGAGGTTCCTGAGGAACACGTGTTGGATGTTAGAACCGAGAGGGAGGGGCATCAGGAGAAGGGCTGCGAGACGACCTGTACAAACTGACTTGGTCACCAGGAGAACCTTAAAGAGACCCTGACAAGAACCTGACGAACCCCTCAGGAGTCTCTGATGATGATGACCATCACAGGACCATGATGAAAGCTTGATGAGACCCTGGTGAGGACCATCATGAGACCCCGACAAGAACACAATGAGACCCAACAAAACCCTTACGAGGACCCTGATGAGACTCCGACGAGACCCCGACAAGACCTTCATGAGGGAACCCAACAAGAACCGCACTAATCCCTGGTGAGTCCCAGATGAGACCTTTACAAGGACCATCACCCAACCCTGATAATACCCTGAGGAGACCCCAGTGAGATCCTGACGAGGACCATTAGAGAACACTGAGGAGACCCTCACAAAACCTTTGTGAAACCAAGACAAGACCCTGATAATACTCCAACAAGAACACAATGAGACTCAGACGAGACCCCCTCAAGGACCATCACTCGACCCTGATAAGACCCCAATGAGATCCCACTGGGACCCTGACGAAGACCATTAGAGGACCATCACAAAACTCTGATAAGAAACTGGTGAGACCCTGACGAGACACTGACCCTGATAAGACCCCAACAAGAACACAATAAGTCCCAACAAACCCTTTCGAGGAGGATTACAAGACCCTAATAGACCCTGGTGAGACTCGAGGACCATCACAAGACCCTGGTGAGACCCCAACGTGACCCTCATAAAAAAGAACCTTCATAACATCCTGATGAAGTCCACTAAAGTTCCCAATGTGGCCCTTGAGAAAGACCCTGAACTCTCATTGCTCCTGGAGTTCTGGCAGGACACTGGGGCGCTCATTACCACGGCAATAGTGCCGCCTGCTGGACGAACCCTGCACGACACTAATGCTGGACACTAAGGGAGGAGAACCATGCAGAACCATGACATCACGTTGAACATGTGATCTGATGAGGCGGTTAGAGATGCGGCAGGCGTGTGATGAAAACCAAACAGAACGTCGGTACCTTGTTTTTCATGAACTTGGAGTGGCTGCGGTAAACCTCCATCTGCTTCATCTCCTCCTCCCGCTCCTCAGTGCTGAGGGCTCCGTTAGACTTCAGCATCTGAACCTCGTCCTCCAGGTCCCTCAGGCTGCGCTCCAGAGAACTTATCTTCGAATCCTGGAGAGGAAAAACAGTCTCAGTCCTATCCCGGTCTCAGATGGGAACCACTTATCTTCATAATCATAATATTTACAAATCTCACACAAACACACACACACACACACACTTGCCTTCATCTCAATGACGGTCTGTAAGGCTTTGGTTTTTGCTGATTCAGGTGCTCCATCGTAGCGTCTGTGAAGCTCCTGAGAACACACACATTCATTATGATGTCACAATCACCAGAACGCCAGTTAGGCCACGCCCCCTCCTTCCTCCACCCACCCATATAGATGGAGTTTGTAGTTTTTTAATTCCAGACTGTAGTCCATCTGTGTTCTGTGTTGTTGGTTCTCATCACAGAACAGGTATCAATTGGGTGGTGGATTGTTGATGGTCAGTTCTGCAGTGACACAGATGCGCTGAGGGGTTTTAGTGCAGCAGTGCTGCTGGAGGTTCATTTAAACACCTCAGTCACACTGCTGGGATAGGATATAATGCACCCACCCAATAACCCCTGCTCTGTGGTGGTACTATTGGGGTTCTGAGCATCAGAGAACAGAGAACACAGTATGTACTGTAGAACACAAACAGATGGACTACAGGGTGGAGGTGGAGAACTACAAAGTCTATTAGGACCTGAGAACATGGAGCAAAACAGGGGCGTGGCCTATCTTCTGACTGATACTATATATACATGGAACATAATAGGATATGAGCTCTCATTCACTGTGAACATCCACTAGTGCAATACTGCCTTTCCCCACTGGGTGTCAGTGTTTTCAAGCGTTTAAGTGGGAAGACTGCAAAACAAGGTCAGAGGTCATTAAAAAAATTAAAATTAGGAATTTAATGACGTTTTAAAGGCGTTAATGTTTTTAATATCATTTGTTTACATTGTGTGTTAGCTGCACCATATGAACAGTACAGAGAGAAACACACCAACGCTCCTTGCAGTCTCAGTTCTAATTCATCCCAAAGTTCTAGGACGGGGTTGAGATCAGGACCAGTCAAGTTCTTGCACATTAAAACGGTGGAGCATGCCTTTAAAGACCTCGCCGACCTCACCATGGCGCCCCGTTCTGCCTCCTGATCCTCCACCCCTGCTTCGGGGTGAGGTTCCTTCCTTAGGTCACGGACTCGTGCGGTTCTCTCTCTTCTGGGTCACGTCGGGTAAAACGGTCTGCTGGAGAAAGAGGTTCTCCGCACACGCATCCATCAGATTTCATGAAAAAGGCCGTCTTCATCTCGCCGGTTTCCATAGCGACCGTCGTTCAAGCCTCTAATCCATCACTCGGTGTCCTGATTTGGAAAACACGCCGACGGAACGCAGAACCGTGGGCCGAACTCCTGACGTTTGATCTTTGAGTCAATAAAACTTAGGACACGCCCCCTTTTTACTCTCCACCTTCCAATTGGATACACTTTGTAGTTCTAGATTTACAGACATCCATTCCTTCCTGCTTGGTGGTTTAGCATGTTCTCCTCTCAGTGCTGGGGATTCCCGGTTCGAATCCCAATCGGGGTGGAGTTTCCATGTTCTCCCCGTGGGTTTCCTCCGGGTTCTCCGGTTTCCTCCCACAGTCCAAAAAACATGGATCAAGTGAATTGAGTTCTCCAAATTGCCCCATATAGAGTGTGTCTGTGTGAGTGAGTGAGTGCCCAGCGATAGATTGCCCCCCTGTCCTGGGTGTATCTGCCCAGCCCCCGAGACGTTCTCCCCTGGATGGACATGGGGAACCCCACCGCGACTCTATTAGAGGATAAAGCAGAAGATAATGGATGGATGGATAGTGTAGCTGTAACATGTTTCCTCATTCCCGTCCCTCCCATAGAGGGCAGTGTCGTCACTCATACGGTCAGAAAATTAAACCGTCAAGCTTGATCATTAATTAGCACCATTGTGTACGAGCTGTATGTATTAATAAAGCACTCATTCTCCATCACTGTCGTTATGCAGAACAATTCAAAACAGCATGAAGCGTACTATACTTCGCATAGTGTGAGTGCACCGTTTGGTTGATTCACTTCAGAACTAAAGAACCTCGGGATGTTGATGTTTAGTTTCAGGTGGTGGATCATCACCGGGGCGCTGCGTGCAGGTCAATTCATTTTTGCTGAGCGTGCATGTTCCACGTTCTTTATTTGTGTGGAGCGTGAAGCTCCCGCGGTTTTGACGATTTAAACGGAAGCTTGTTTTCTGCGTTGGCTGTGTTTCATTTGTACGATTTAGCAACTTATCAACAGACTCCGCCTCGTTCTGTTCAACCCGCTATTTTTATTCCAGCGCTGCAGGTGACGTAAGCGGTTCCGACGTTGTGAGTAACGCGGCAATCGCGCGACCCGACGAATCGTTTCGACACTTTTCATCATCGATTTAATCGATTCATTGTTGCAGCCCTAACTCCACAGATCAGGTGCTATTCAGGTGGTGGATGATGCTCAGCACTGCAGTGACCTCTGTGTGTGTGTGTGTGTGTGTGTGTGTGTGTGTGTGTGGTCTCACCTCCCTGAGCGCGCCTGTCTCCTTGTCCCGCTGCTCCAGCAGGCTCTCCAGGTGGTGGATGTGCATGTCGGCCTCGGCGAGGCGCCTGGTGCGCTCGTGCTCCTCCTCGCTGGCCTTGGCCGACAGCCCCTTGCTCTGCAGCATCTCCAGGAGCTTCTTGATGGACTCGTCCCGCGCGCAGAGCGTCTGCTTCTGCGTGTCGATGCGCAGCTCCATCTCCTCCAGCGTCTTCCGCAGGAGGAACAGCTCCTTGGCCTGCCGCTCGTGCTCCACGTGCAGCCGGTGGAAGTTCTCCTCGGTCAGCTCAGCCGAGAACGGCTCCCCAGGCCGGCCGGCACCGCCGTCCTGCTGGAACAGCTGGTTGAGGTCGCGCTGGATGCGCAGCTCGTCCTGCAGGGCCTGGATGGTCAGCTGGAGGTGCTGAGGAGGATGGAGAAGAGCAGGTCGGATCACCTTCATACCAGGCGTGGCGTCATCGCCGTCTGTCCACCAGGGGGCAGACGGCATCCACGTTTTTTATAAATCTACGAGAACCGTGTCTAATCCCTTCTATGTGATGCTGGGGGTTGGGCACTGATGGATGTGATGGTGTAGCAACTCCAGCAGCACTGCTGTGTCTGATCCACGGATACCAAACACACCCTGCATGCATAGAACCCATCACATGGTGGCGTCCTGACCCCGGACAACACCGTAAAGAGGACTCTCTGAACGGCCACCTACATCACCCTACAACCACGAGCAGCGAGTGCAGCTACGTCTCAGTCCTGCAAACAGGAAGCGCGAGTGACGCACCAATGCACAGCACCACCAGCTGGCAGCGTTAAGGTGGCATCCGGTTCCCTCAGAAGAACAGCTGAGAACCAGGTGATAAGCACCCTCCACCCTTTACTGCACCATCAGAGCCGCGAATGGCTCCATCTTCAGCTCCACTGACTTCTCACTTTCTATTAAACAAATCTCCCGGCGCAGATGGGACTTCCGCCCCCCGTTCCGTGTAGTTTCTCCACTCAAATGGTCGGGGACACGGGCGGGGCGGCGACTGAACGTCAACAGAACCGCGCCGTCGCTGTGTGCGGAACGGCGAGTGGCGGCGGGTCGCTAGGCTGCGATATACACACAATAACACAATAATCAGATCTTCCACCTAGTGGAACATGTGGAATCGGGTGGAGGTGGTGGACATGATGGGAGTGGGTGGAGGTAAAGAGAGAGTGGGTGGAGGTAATGAGAGCGGTGGAATTGATGGAGGTAATGAAGGTGATGGAGGTAATGAGAGTGCTGGAGGTATTGAGAGTGGTGGAGATGGTGGAGGTGAGGAGAGTGGGAGGTAATGGAAGTTGTGGAGGTGATGAAGGTAATGGAGATGGTGGAGGTGATGAGAGTGGAACGTAATGAGAGTGGTGGAGGTAATGAAGGTAATGAGAGTGGTGGAGGTGATGAAGGTAATGGGAATGGTGGAGGTGATGAAGGTAATGGAGATGGTGGAGGTGATGAAGGTAATGAGAGTGGAGGAGGTGATGAAGGTAATGAGAGTGGAGGAGGTGATGAAGGTAATGAGAGTGGAGGAGGTGATGAGAGTGGTGGAGGTGATGAGAGTGGTGGAGGTGATGAGAGTGGTGGAGGTGATGAGAGTGGTGGAGGTAATGAAGGTGATGAGAGTGGAGGAGGTGATGAGAGTGGTGGAGGTAATGAAGGTGATGAGAGTGGAGGAGGTGATGAGAGTGGTGGAGGTGATGAGAGTGGTGGAGGTGATGAGAGTGGTGGAGGTGATGAGAGTGGTGGAGGTAGTGGAGGTGATGAGAGTGGTGGAGGTAATGAAGGTGATGAGAGTGGTGGAGGTAATGAAGGTGATGAGAGTGGAGGAGGTGATGAGAGTGGTGGAGGTAATGAAGGTAATGAGAGTGGTGGAGGTAATGAAGGTGATGAGAGTGGTGGAGGTAATGAAGGTGATGAGAGTGGTGGAGGTAATGAAGGTGATGAGAGTGGAGGAGGTGATGAGAGTGGTGGAGGTAATGAAGGTAATGAGAGTGGTGGAGGTAATGAAGGTGATGAGAGTGGTGGAGGTAATGAAGGTGATGAGAGTGGAGGAGGTGATGAGAGTGGTGGAGGTAATGAAGGTAATGAGAGTGGTGGAGGTAATGAAGGTGATGAGAGTGGTGGAGGTAATGAAGGTGATGAGAGTGGTGGAGGTAATGAAGGTGATGAGAGTGGTGGAGGTAATGAAGGTGATGAGAGTGGTGGAGGTAATGAAGGTGATGAGAGTGGTGGAGGTGATGAGAGTGGTGGAGGTGATGAGAGTGGAGAGTGGTGGAGGTGATGAGAGTGGTGGAGGTGATGAGAGTGGTGGAGGTGATGAGAGTGGTGGAGGTGATGAGAGTGGAGAGTGGTGGAGGTGATGAGAGTGGTGGAGGTGATGAGAGTGGTGGAGGTGATGAGAGTGGTGGAGGTGATGAGAGTGGAGAGTGGTGGAGGTGATGAGAGTGGTGGAGGTAATGAAGGTGATGAGAGTGGTGGAGGTAATGAAGGTGATGAGAGTGGTGGAGGTAATGAAGGTGATGAGAGTGGTGGAGGTGATGAGAGTGGTGGAGGTGATGAGAGTGGAGAGTGGTGGAGGTGATGAGAGTGGTGGAGGTGATGAGAGTGGTGGAGGTGATGAGAGTGGTGGAGGTGATGAGAGTGGAGAGTGGTGGAGGTGATGAGAGTGGTGGAGGTGATGAGAGTGGTGGAGGTGATGAGAGTGGTGGAGGTGATGAGAGTGGAGAGTGGTGGAGGTGATGAGAGTGGTGGAGGTAATGAAGGTGATGAGAGTGGTGGAGGTAATGAAGGTGATGAGAGTGGTGGAGGTAATGAAGGTGATGAGAGTGGTGGAGGTGATGAGAGTGGTGGAGGTGATGAGAGTGGAGAGTGGTGGAGGTGATGAGAGTGGTGGAGGTGATGAGAGTGGTGGAGGTGATGAGAGTGGTGGAGGTGATGAGAGTGGAGAGTGGTGGAGGTGATGAGAGTGGTGGAGGTGATGAGAGTGGTGGAGGTGATGAGAGTGGTGGAGGTGATGAGAGTGGAGAGTGGTGGAGGTGATGAGAGTGGTGGAGGTAATGAAGGTGATGAGAGTGGTGGAGGCGATGAGAGTGGTGGAGGTGATACTGTGTAAATACAGACGTCGTGTGGAACCTTGATGGCTCCATGGAGACAGCGGCCTGCATTATTCATAGAGCTCAGTCTGCGTCTCTTATCTCAAACTGTGTGTGTGTGTGTGTCTCTCTCTCTGTGCGTGTGTCTCTGCGTGTGTGTGTGTCTCTCTCTGTGCATGTGTGCGTGTCTCTGTGTGTGTGTCTCTGTGTGTGTGTGTGTCTCTCTCTCTGTGCGTGTGTGTGTGTGTGTGTGTGTCTCTGTGTGTGTGTGTCTCTCTCTGTGCATGTGTGCGTGTCTCTGTGTGTGTGTGTGTGTGTGTGTGTCTCTCTCTGTGCATGTGTGTGTGTGTGTGTGTGTAAACACATGGTGGCAGTATAATAAACTTTTGTTTTTTGTCTCCAGCGCTCACTCTGGAGGGTCGTCAGGTGCGCGTCCATCCTCTCTAGCGGAACACAGATGTCTCGCGTCCGCAGGCTGTTGACTCAGAACGCAATGAGGCGGCGAGGACACCAAACAGAGGCCGACTTCAAAACCAAGGTTCGAATCGCCATCTGGGTGGTTTGCATGTTCTCCTCATGTCTGTGTTGGTTTTCTCTGGTTTCCTCCCAAAGTACAAAAAATTTTTAATTAATTGCCCCCATATAGTGAGTGTGTGTCCAGTAATATTGTATGTCCCTGTCCTGCCCAGCCCCTGAGATGCCCCCCTCCCCCCGAGACGTTCTCCCCTCGATGGGCATGTGGGAACCCCAACCCCCTCCCCCCGCAACCCTAGTAGAGGATTAAAGTGGTCCAGATAACAAGATGAGACAAATTGCCCTCATATAGCGTTCTCTGAGCGGTGGGGATCCAGGTTCGAATCCCAGTCTGAGTGAAGTTTGCATGTTCTCCCCATGTGTTGCTACGCAAGCTTCCTCCCACAGTCTAAAAACATGGATTTAAGGTAAATTGGCTGCTCTAATTGTTCCTGTCTCATGGAATTTGGTCTCTCACGGGGTCCTGCCTCACGGAATTAGTTTTTTCCTGGGAGTCCTGTCTCTCATGGGGTCCCGTCTCTTACGGGGTCCGTCTCACGGAATGGGATTTCTTAAGGGGGTCCTGTCTCTCAGGGGGTCCCGTCTCTTACGGGGTCCGTCTCACGGAATGGGATTTCTTAAGGGGGTCCTGTCTCTCATGGGGTCCCGTCTCTTACGGGGTCCGTCTCACGGAATGGGATTTCTTAAGGGGGTCCTGTCTCTCATGGGGTCCCGTCTCTCACGGGGTCCGTCTCACGGAATGGGATTTCTTAAGGGGGTCCTGTCTCTCATAGGGTCCCGTCTCTCACGGGGTCCGTCTCACGGAATGGGATTTCTTAAGGGGGTCCTGTCTCTCATGGGGTCCCGTCTCTTACGGGGTCCTGTCTCATGGAACTTGGTTTCCTCACAGGGTCCCACCTCTCACGGGGCCCTGTCTCTCACAGGGGTCCTGTCTCGATCAGCAGTGTCTCAGTAATAGTAGAACAGTAATATAAATAATGGTGTTTTTATTTATAGATTGTGGATTTGAGATGTGAAGCGCGGAACGTTCCGGTCTCTCCAGCTCTGCCTCGTGGGCTCACGAGTGCCACCCTCACCAAACATTCAGAACAAGTGGAGGCTTGCGCAGCACCACCGCTGGCTCTGTTCATATCAGCTGTGCCCACTCGCTTCCTCTGTTCCACTTATTTCTGAACTCAGTTCCGCAG
>JAFMOC010000212.1:917500-980000 GCA_019802505.1 Corydoras sp. C115 | reverse complement strand
CCAAGGTAGGCAGAAGAGCATCTCTGAACGCACAGTACGTCGAACTTTGAGGCCGATGGGCTACAGCAGCAGAAGACCACACCGAGTGCCACTCCTTTCAGCTAAGAACAGGAAACTGAGGCTACAATTTGCACAAGCTCATCGAAATTGGACAATAGAAGATTGGAAAAACGTTGCCTGGTCTGATGAGTCTCGATTTCTGCTGCGACATTCGGATGGTAGGGTCAGAATTTGGAGTCAACAACATGAAAGCATGGATCCATCCTGCCTTGTATCAACGGTTCAGGCTGGTGGTGGTGGTGTCATGGTGTGGGGAATATTTTCTTGCCACTTTTTGGGCCCCTTGGTACCAATTGAGCATCGTTGCAACACCACAGCCTACCTGAGTATTGTTGCTGACCATGTCCATCCCTTTATGACCACAATGTACCCAACATCTGATGGCTACTTTCAGCAGGATAATGCGCCATGTCATAAAGCTGGAATCATCTCAGACTGGTTTCTTGAACATGACAATGAGTTCACTGTACTCAAATGGCCTCCACAGTCACCAGATCTCAATCCAATAGAGCATCTTTGGGATGTGATGGAACGGGGGATTCGCATCATGGATGTGCAGCTGACAAATCTGCGGCAACTGTGTGATGCCATCATGTCAATATGGACCATGACAATGTGCTTCCAGCACATTGTTGAATCTATGCCACGAAGAATTGAGGCAGTTCGGAAGGCAAAAGGGGGTCCAACCCGTTACTAGAATGGTGTACCTAATAAAGTGGCCGGTGAGTGTGTGTATATATATATATATATATATATATATATATATATATATATATATATATATATATATATATATATATATCCATCCATCATCTTCCGCTTTATCCTCTATTAGGGTCGTGGGGGGGTGGGGGGGTTCCCCATGCCCATCCAGGGGAGAACGTCTCGGCTGCTGAGCAGATACACCCAGAACAGGACACAAATCTATCGCTGGACACACTCACACAGACACACTCTATATGGGGTAATTTGGAGAATTCAATTCACCTTGATCCATGTTTTTGGACTGTGGGAGGAAACCAGAGAACCCGGAGGAAACCCACGCAGACACGGGGAGGACATGCAAACTCCACCCTCTTCTAGGGTGGCGTACAGTGAAGGATGGTTCGTTAACTGGGCAGATGCACCCAGGAAAGGGTGCCAATCCATCACTGGGCACACACTCACCCACAAACAAACACCCTATAGGGGCAATTTAGAGCAGCAAATTTCCCTTGAATCCATGTTACTGGATTACTGGACTGTGGAAGCAAACCGGAGAACCCGGAGGAAACCCACGCGGACACAGGGAGGACATGAAACATGGGACATGTTGACCACTACACCAGCGTGGCGCTCCCATACGTATTCTCATATTTAATATAAAGTGTATATTTAAACAGGGTTCTATACACATAACAGAACGCTGACGGTGTCGAAGAGAGAGGACGTTAAAGGGAATCTGTGTGGGAAGAATAAGTTTAAACAGGATTCCAGAGGCATTCCAGAGATTTCGGGCGGGGCCCCGGGGCAAGAGCCCTGCCGGATCGGAGGGCAATCAGAGCTCAGGTTCTAAAACGCTGTAAACCTGATTTAATACGTAAATAAATAAGAACATGAGCTGAAGGAGTAAACACGGTGGAGGTGAGGTCCCGCTGGTGGAGGCGTCAGGAGGACCATCTGGGTGATCAGCGGGAATTCGGGAGGCGGATGGAGTGGGTGGTCAACCCTGTCCTGACCCTGAGCCGCTTTCTGCACCAACATAAGGACGGTCAACACCCCCCTGCAGGTCAGCTCGCCATTTAATCCTGTTACGTAAAGATCAAAGCAGCCTACGCATCGTACACTCACACCCTGCCACGCCCACCAGCCCCTCACACACTGCCACGCCCACCAGCCCCTCACACACTGCCACGCCCACCAGCCCCTCTCACACTGCCACGCCCACCAGCCCCTCACACACTGCCCCGCCCACCAGCCCCTCACACCCTGCCACGCCCGCCAACCCCTCACACACTGCCACGCCCACCAGCCCCTCTCACACTGCCACGCCCACCAGCCCCCCTCACACACTGCCATGCCCACCAGCCCCCCTCACACACTGCCACGCCCACCAGCCCCTCACACACTGCCACGCCCACCAGCCCATCTCACACTGCCACGCCCACCAGCCCCTCACACACTGCCACGCCCACCAGCCCCTCACACACTGCCACGCCCACCAGCCCCTCACACACTGCCACGCCCACCAGCCCCTCACACACTGCCACGCCCACCAGCCCCCCTCATACACTGCCACGCCCACCAGCCCCTCACACACTGCCACGCCCACCAGCCCCCCTCACACACTGCCACGCCCACCAACCCCTCACACACTGCCACGCCCACCAACCCCTCACACACTGCCACGCCCACCAGCCCCTCACACACTGCCACACCCACCAGCCCCTCACACACTGCCACGCCCACCAGCCCCTCACATAATGCCACGCCCACCAGCCCCTCACACACTGCCACGCCCACCAACCCCTCACACACTGCCACGCCCACCAGCCCCTCACACACTGCCACGCCCACCAGCCCCCTCATCAGCCACACCTTACTACTGTGAGGGTGGATCACAGTGAGGGGGTGTGTGGTGGAAGTTGGGCTCGACCACTGGGTTCCACGCGGTTGCCACCTGATATGGGTGGAGTTTGCATGTCCTCCTCATGCCTGTGTTGGTTTCCTTTTACACTCCAAACACAAGGATTCAAGGTGAATTGGCCGCTCTAAATCGCCCCTATATAGTGTGTGTGCCAAACGATGAATTGGCTCCGTGACCTGCACTCAAAACTTTCTCCCCTGAATGGTGGAACCACCATCTAGTGTGTATGTGTGTTTACCCAGCAATAGATTGGCACCCTGTCCTGGGTGAACCTGCCCAGCACCTGAAATGTTCTCCTCAGGATGGGCACCCCTGATGTGATGGAACCTCTGACCCCTCACATGAGGTCAAATAGGGGGGACACACCATAGCAGAAGGGTGTCTGTGTCTGAACATCCAGGAATTCCTCTCACCTCACCCAAAGTCTATAAGTCAATAAGCGAACTCCATCTGAGGGCGTGTCTGCCAAAAAGCAGCAGCTCCGAGGCCTGTGGTGAGAATAAAAATAGCTCTGCCGTGACTCCTCTCACTCCTCGCACTCCGACTCTCCGTGCCTCATGAGTAAACGAAGGTGAGGAGAGCCAGACTTGACATTCGTTCCATGACGCTGGGAAATGAAAGGATGCCTCGTGGAGCGCGCCGTCCTCAGAATTCGAGACAAACCTCATGCAACTTCAACCTCAAAAGTACAGCCTCAGTGCGTTCTGATTAACTAAACGGATTTCAGACCTCAAACGATTAATGTGATTAAATACTAAGTGAGGTCATTTTTATGTCGACTTATACGTACAGATTAATTTGGGGGGGGGGGGGGTAGGGGTAGGGGGTGCTGGATCCTATCCCAGCATGACGACCTAGGTTGCTAGTCATCACCCGATTCATTCATTCATTCATTCATTCATTATCTCCCGCTTTATCCTCTATTAGGGTCGCGGTGGGGTTCCCCATGCCCATCTCGAGAGAAGATCTCGGGCACTGGGCAGATAGACAGGGCGCCAATCCATCGCTGGGAACACACTCACTCACACAGACACACTCTATATGGGACAATTTTTGAGAATTCAATTGACTTCATCCATGTTTTTGGACTGTGGGAGGAAACCAGAGAACCCGGAGGAAACCCACGCAGACACCGGGAGAACATGGAAACTCCACCCAGATGGGGATTCGAACCGGGAATCCCTAGCGCTGAGAGGCGAACATGCTAACCACTAAGCCACCGTGCCGCCCCTCACCCGATTCAGACTTTCTTTATTGCTCCAGAAGGTCAACATCACTGCGGTTCTGAGCATCATCCACCACCTGACAGAATCATTATGCAGATGCTTTTAATTAAAAAAAATTTGTTTGGGTCGGTTTGTGTCGTAAGACGTTGGCTGAGGTCATCCATGATATGACACCTCAAGAAATGAGGGTTAAGGGCCTCTATTAAGGGCCCGCATTCACAAGTTTGGGATTTGAACCCACACGCTTCAGATCGCAGCATCCAACCCGCTGAGCTCCCCCAGTCGCACCCCCGCAGAGTGTGAGGATCAGCTGTAATAATGAGAGGAGCAGACTGTACGTATTAAAGGGAAGAGTGAGGGCACAGCCTTTTAAAAGCCAGCCTCGCTGAGAAAAACAAACCCAAACGCAGATCAAACCCGCGCCCTCACTGAAGGAACTGTTGCAGCTCACTGCACTCATTTCACATTTCACGCACCACTGACCGGAGAGGCGACCTTAAAATACAAACCAACGGTTCCTTAACCGTTTAATCCCCGTTAGTGAAAACTGGCCAACCACCCCTACTGCAATAAGGGCCACTGAGAACTTACAAGAGGGCCACCATATAAGGGCAACTGGGAACCCATATGAGGCCAATTGGGACCTCTATGAGGGCCACTGAGAACCAACAAAGGTCACAGAGTATAAACACAAAGGTCATATCAAGGCCATGGAATACCAATATAAAGGTCCTGAGAATCACTATAAGAGCCAATGAGAATCACTATATGAGTACCACTATAAGGGCCACAGAGTACCACTATAAGGGCCACAGAGTACCACTATAAGGGCCACCAAGTAGCCACTATAAGGGCCACTGAGTACCACTATAAGGGCCACTGAGTACCACTATCAGGGCCACTGAGTAGCCACTATAAGGGCCACTGAGAACCACTATATGAGTACCACTGAGAACCACTATATTAGTACGACTATAAGGAACACTGAGAACCACTATAAGGAACACTGAGAACCACTATATGAGTACCACTATAAGGAACACTGAGTACCACTATAAGGAACACTGAGTAGCCACTATAAGGGCCACTGAAAACAACTATAAGGGACACTGAGAACCACTATATGAGTACCACTGAGAACCACTATATGAGTACCACTATAAGGAACACTGAGTACCACTATAAGGAACACTGAGAACCACTATATGAGTACCACTATAAGGAACACTGAGTAGCCACTATAAGGGCCACTGAAAACAACTATAAGGGACACTGAGAACCACTATATGAGTACCACTATAAGGAACACTGAGAACCACTATATGAGTACCATTATAAGGAACACTGAGTACCACTATAAGGAACACTGAGAACCACTATATGAGTACCACTGAGAACCATTATATGGGTACCACTATAAGGAACACTGAGAACCAGTATATGAGTACCACTATAAGGGCCACTGAGAATCACTGTAATGGTCATAGAGTACCACTATATGATATCACTATAAGGGCCACTGATATACCACACCTTGATAACCGATCTCGGTGTGTTTCCTGCGTTTTATGGAACGTTTTGGTCGTACAGAAACTGATCTGCGGAGGAGCTGGTGGATTAAATGGAAAGGAAGTGCGGTGTGCAGAGCAACACAAACGCTGAGGTGGTGGATTCTTCAGCGCGCCGTGTCAAATCTCCTGAGTGCGCAGAACTTTAAGGAGCATTATTCGTCATGATGGAGAGTTTCAGCACTTCCTGCTTTTTAAACCCCGTACAGCAGTGACTGCTTTAAATAAAAGTGATGTAGTACAGCTTTTAATCTTGACAAATGACGTAAATAAATCTGTATTTAATAAGAGAATGAGGCTTTATACACACACACACACAAACACAGTTCTGCTACAGAACACACACTGCGCAGTCTCTCAGACATTTACTTTATTGCTGCAGTTTCTAAAGATAAAACTCCAGACAGCAGGTTCTTTGTTGTGGGATGGTACCCGATGATGATGATGGTTGGAGAATTATTCTCCAGTTTTACTAATATAAGGGCCACTAGGTACTAACATAAGAGCCACGGAGAACCAATGTAAGGGCCACTGATTATTAAGTAAAGGTCACTGAGTAACCATATGAGGGCCATTGAGTAATAATATAGGGACCACCGAGTACCAATTTAGAGACCACCAATTACCAATGTAAGGGTCATTGAGTACTAATAAAGTTACCACTAAGAATCATTATAAGGGTCATCAAGTACCAATATAGGAACCACCGAGTACCAATATAGGAACCACCAAGTACCAATATAGGAACCACCAAGTACCAGTATAGGAACCACCAAGTACCAATATAGGAACCACCAAGTACCAATATAGGAACCACCAAGTACCAATATAGGGACCACCAAGTACCAATATAGGGACCACCGAGTACCAATATAGGGACCACCGAGTACCAATATAGGGACCACCGAGTACCAATATAGGGACCACCGAGTACCAATATAGGGACCACCGAGTACCAATATAGGGACCACCGAGTACCAATATAGGGACCACCGAGTACCAATATAGGGACCACCGACTACCAATATAGGGACCACCGACTACCAATATAGGGACCACCGACTACCAATATAGGGACCACCGACTACCAATATAGGGACCACCGACTACCAATATAGGGACCACCGAGTACCAATATAAGGGTCATCGAGTACCAACATAAAGACCACTAAATACCAATATAGGAACCACTAAGTACTAATACAGGGACCACTAAGAACCAATATAGAGACCACTAAAAGGGACACTGAGTAACCATATGCGGGCCACTGAGTACATATACATATATATATATATATATATATATATATATATATATATATATATATATATATATATATATATATATATATATATATACACATACATATATACATACATACACACACGTGGACAAAATTGTTGGTACCCCTTGGTTAATGACAGAAAAACCCACAATGGTAACAGAAATAACTTTAATCTGATAAAAGTAATAATAAATAAAAATTCTATGAAAATGTACAAATGAAAGTCAGACATTGCTTTTCAACCATACTTTTACAGAATTATTTAAAAAAATAAACTCATGAAACAGGCCTGGACAGAAATGATGGTACCCTTAACTTAATATTTTGTTGCACAACCTTTTGAGGCAATGACTACAATGAAACGATTCCTGTATCTGTCAGTGAGACTTCTGCACCTCTCAGCAGGTATTTTGGCCCACTCTTCATGTGCAAATTGCTCCAGTTGTCTCAGGTTTGAAGGGTGCCTTTTCCAGACGGCATGTTTCAGCTCCTTCCAAAGATGCTCAATAGGATTTACATCAGGGCTCATAAAAGGCCACTTCAGAATAGTCCAGTGTTTTCCTCTTAGCCATTCTTGAGTGTTTTTAGATGTGTGTTTTGGGTCATTATCCTGTTGTAAGACCCACGACCTACGACTGAGACCAAGCTTTCTGACACTGGGCAGCACATTTCTCTCTAGAATCCCTTGATAGTCTTGAGATTTCATTATACCCTGCACAGATTCAAGACACCCTGTGCCAGATGCAGCAAAGCAGCCCCAGAACATAACAGAACCTCCTCCATGTTTCACAGTAGGGACAGTGTTCTTTTCTTGATATGCTTCATTTTTCCGTCTGTGAACATAGAGCTGATGTGCCTTGCCAAAAAGTTCCATTTTTGTCTCATCTGTCCTTAGGACATTCTCCCAGAAGCTTTGTGGCTTGTCAACATGAAGTTTGGCAAATTCCAGTCTGGCTTTTTAATGTTTTGTTTTCAACAATGGTGTCCTCCTTGGTCGTCTCCCATGAAATCCACTTTGGCTCAAACATCGACGGATAGTTCGATCTGAGACTGATGTTCCTTGAGCTTGAAGTTTACCTTGAATCTCTTGAGATGTTTTTCTTGACTCTTTTGTTACCATTCGTGTTATCCATCTCTTTGATTTGTCATCAATTTTCCTCCTGCGTCCACGTCCAGGGAGGTTGGCTACAGTCTCATGGATCTTAAATTTCTGAATCACATGTGCAACTGTAGTCACAGGAACATCAAGCTGCTTGGAGATGGTCTTATAACCTTTACCTTTAACATGCTTGTCTATTATTTTCTTTCTAATGTCCTGAGACAACTCTTTTCTTTGCTTCCTCTGGTTCTTGTTGAGTGTGGTACACACCTTGTCACCAAACAGCACAGTGACTACCTGTAGCCCTATATATAGGCCCACTGACTGATTACAATATTGTAGAGACCTGTGATACTAATTAGTGAACACACCTTGATTTAACATGTCCATTTGGTCACATTATTTTCAGGGGTACCATCATTTCTGTCCAGGCCTGTTTCATGAGTTTATTTTTTTGTGTCTGACTTTCATTTGAACATTTTCATAGAATTTTTATTTATTATTACTTTTATCAGATTAAAGTTATTTCTATTACCATTGTGGGTTTTTCTGTCATTAACCAAGGGGTACCAATAATTTTGTCCACGTGTGTATATATATGATTTTATATCATCATCATAGCACATACTGTTTTTTTTTTTTAATTACCATGAGAATTAAGAACCTGCCAAATACCCCCAGCGCCTCCGGTGGTAGTTCTGGTAGTTTACTGTAAGAGAAAGAGGACGTCCTCACCTGAGTCTCGTCCTGCATCATGCGGTACTGCTCCTTCCACACCGCCATCTTGGAGACCTCGTCCTTGCGCAGCGCCCGCTCCTTCTTCAGCTCGGGGCTCCAGAACGTCTTAATGGAGTTCATGGAGGAGCTGAGCTTGCTTTCCTTCACATCCGCCTCCTTGCGCAGCAGCTCGTTCTCCCTCAGCACCTCCTTCAGCTGCGCCTGCAGGTCCATGATGGTGTTGTCGCGCGCCTGGCGCAGGGAATGGGGCACGGTGGACGCCATGGCTGCGGGCACGTGGTGGTCTCCGAAGGCGATGGAGTCGCTGGCGATATTCGGACTGCTGCCCGTCACCGCGCTGCGGCTCAAGTAGGGGATCCGGGCGCCAGATCGGCCCAGGGTCATGGTGTTTTTGGGGAGGTCGGGACCCGTGGGGGGTGTGGCGGGCTCGTTGTCGCTGAGGTAGGTGGGACCGGAGGTTGCGTAGGCGGCGTTCAGGGACTGGATGTTCTCCATGGACAGCGTCTTCCCCCCCGTGCCTCCCATGCTGTTGTTGCGCCGGCGGCCCAGTCGGGGGGACCGGGGCAGGCATGGCGAGCGCCCGGGACTCTGGTTGCCCTCGGGTTTGCCGATGGAGCGGGCACTGCCGTACATCCTGGCTGGGCGTTGAGCGAGACGACGGTGGGCGACGGTATGGATGCGGCGGATTCGGGGGTCTCGCTTAGCTGAACACCAGAAACAAACACCTCATGTTTGGAATGTTCTCCACTGAACTCCACAGAACATCCAATGAAATCCAATGAAAACCGGCTTCCTCCACCTGAAACACGAGACGGGGGTCAGATGGGGACAACAATTATAATCAATCTTTGTGGCTCTTTATTTTCAATATATTTAATTCTGTATCAGCGTTCTCGCCGTATGGCGGCGCTTTGCGTTCTCTATGTTAGTAAATTTGTTTCGGTTTAAGAGTTTATAAAGTGTTTAATATCATTTGTAGTGTTTATACGAGTGTGGGCGGGGCTAATTAAGCCTTATTATTATATATTATATTATTATTATATTATTATATAAATAACACGATCATCGGAACGGCGCTACACGGCGGGCTCTCTGGAACGTCACCGTGGCGATATGTGAGGGATGACCGCACACGCTCAGTGCTTCAGTGATGGATTACTTCTGTCTGATTTCACGTCTCGGGAGCAGAGGACTGACGTTAACGCTTAAAAAACGTCGTAGGTTTAGCTAAATAAGTGCAAAACGTTCTGCAGATGAATCGTCGGGTTGCAGGTTCGTTACGAGCTCCGGTTCTCCATGTGGGGGATTCTGCTGAGTCAGCGTCAGCGCGTTCGGAACGTTTCCACGAACGTACCTCACCACCGCCGCGCGACGCCGATGGACCGCATGTGTCGGTTCGACCCCGACCCCACCCCCGCGACGCTCCGGTGCCGCTGTCAATCACCGGAAGCCAAGCTCCGCCCACACGGTAGATCTGAATGTAGCAGTGTGTGTGATTTGCGTGTATGGTTTCCACTCGTGCTCCAGGCTCCGCCCCCAAACTGAGCCGCACTCGGCATGCCGTGCTTAGAGCGGGTCACGGCGCGGTGGTGCGACACGCAACCCGGCTCGGGAGTACGCCTCGCCTCAGAGTTTTTGTTCCGCCTTGGTGCTCACACGTTCCGTACAGTTTAAAATAACATCCATCCATTATCTTCCGCTTTATCCTATATTAGGGTCGCGGGGGGGTAGAGGGTCCCCATGCCCATCCAGGGGGGGGGGGTCCCCATGCCCATCCAGGGGAGAACGTTTCGGGCGCTGGGCAGATACACCCAGGACAGGGGGGCAATCTATCGCTGGACACGCTCACTCACACAAACACACTCTATATGGGGCAATTTGAAGAACTCAATTGACCTTGATCCATGTTTTTTGGACTGTGGGAGGAAACCGGAGAACCCGGAGGAAACCCACGCGGACACGGGGAGAACATGGAAACTCCACCCAGATGGGGATTCGAACCGGGAATCCCTAGCGCTGAGAGGAGAACATGCTAAACCACTAAGTCACTAAGCCACCATGCCGCCCCCTTAAAATATTATATACAAACAAACACTGCCTTTCAGCAGAAAGTGCCTCTGACGGCGGAGGCTTTACCCCTCGTGACTGCAGAGTGACTGTCTGGCCCTTTTACCCCCCCGAGATTAAATAATAGACTAATGAATGGCTCGGGCATAATCAGCCTTTTTGCTTTCATGAGTGTATGTAGGTCACTGACATGCCCCCCCCCCCCCCCCCGGTGTGTTTTAATGACAGATTTAAGAGATTTTAAGTCCAGTTTTGTCTTCCGTACCAACCGACAGGGTCAGATGTTCCAAACGGGACCCGGTTCCACGGCTTCCACGCCTCTGGGAGGGCATTCTGGAAATGCCCTTCCCCAAAATGTTTGCATGAAGTCAGAAGCACAAGACAAAACTCTGTCTGTGTTCTACAGTACATACTGTGTACTCTGTTCTCTGATGCTCAGAACCCCAACAGTACCACCACAGAGCGGGGGTTATTGGGTGGGTGCATTATATCCTATCCCAGCAGTGTCGCTGAGAAATGAATATCCAGCTGAAAATGTTTATAAAATGTAACAATATGTTTAAAAAGATTGGACACGCCCCCTTTTTTGCTCCATGTTCTCAGGTCCTGATGGACTTTGTAGTTCTCCACCTTCAACCTGTAGTCCATCTGTCTGTGTTCTACAGTACATACTGTGTACTCTGTTCTCTAATGCTCAGGACCCCACCACAGAGCAGGGATTATTGGGTGGGTGCATTATATCCTATCCCGGCAGTGTCGCTGAGAAGTGAATATCCAGCTTAAAATGTAACAATGTTTATATGTAAACAGTATAAGTCCAAAGATTGGCCACGCCCCCTTTTTTACTCCATGTTCTCAGGTCCTGATGGACTTAGTAGTTCTCCACCTTCAGCCTGTAGTCCATCTGTTTGTGTTCTACAGTACATACTGTGTACACTTTTCTCTAACCATCAGAACCCCAATAGTACCACCACAGAGTAGGGGTTATCGGGTGGGTGCATTATATCCTATCCCGGCAGTGTCGCTGAGAAATGAATATCCATCTTTAAATGTAACAATGTTTGCATGTAAACAGTAAAAGTCAAAAGTTAGGCCACGCCCCCTTTTTGCTACATGTTCTCAGGTCCTGATGGACTTTGTAGTTCACCACCTTCAGCCTGTAGTCCATCTGTTTGTACTCTGTTCTCTGATGCTCAGGACCCCAATAGTTCCACCACAGAGCAGGGATTATCTGGTGGGTGCATTATATCCTATCCCGGCAGTGTGACTAAGGTGTTTAAACAATCAACAATCCACCACCCAAATGATACCTGTTCTGTGATGGGCCTGACCAACAGAGAACACAGAACCGACAGGTTAATTACAGACTACAGTCTGTACTTAACATCCTGCTGATGTTTTGAACGCCCCCCCACCCCCCAAATCTGGAGCTTCTCTTTAATAATCAATCTCTACCTGCTGAAGGTTCGGTTGACCTTTTCTAAGTTCAGAAGCCTCTGTGTTGTGACTGCTGGGACTTTAATTAGGTCACAGTCTCAGTGATTGGCGTCATGCACACAGTATGGACTGCAGTTACAGGGGACCCACCACCGGGTGACACAATCCGACCGGGAGGTCAATACGGCAGAGCTGCTCAGAACAGCAGAACTCAGAGTCCAGGTCAGGAGTGAGGACCATGGGCCAGCAAACGAGTGAGGTCAGTATGTATGTGTACACACACACACACACTCACAGGCCTGCAATCGCACTCACATGATGACAGTCAGGTCAACATTTACACAAGACACCAGCGGCGTTACAACATAAAGAAAAAGCTCCTTAAATCGGATTGGCTGAGCTGTTTGTCCAGACATGACATCATTGACAACAACATATGTGTGATATACGATACATTATATTAAATAATAAAATACAGATTAATATAAACAGATCAGCACTAAACCTGTTACACTGTTTATAAACTGTGTTCTGTGATTTGGCCACTAGATGGCAGTATGATTGTTAAAGAAACCGGAATCCTGTTACTCCGCGACGAGATTACGTCGTGGAAGATCAGATTAATGATTTAGTTTTTAATAAAGACATTTCTGAATCAGAGCTTGTTTTTTATTATTGTGAGTTTGTAAGTGTTTTATTAAAGCAATCAGACACTCGAGGTTGTGTATTATTGTGAATAAATCACGTAAAGAGGTGGAGCTGTACTCCACTACACGCCGGGACTAATAACACCTCTTTATGGAGTTTATTCACATTAATGCCACGCCCTCTCGCACCGTATTACTTTATTATTAGGAGTATTTGTATGACGGTTCTCTTCCAACCCTAAAACTACAACATAAGCTTTATTAATTATTTATTATGGTGGCACAGTGGTGTAGATGTTCGCCTATCAGCGCTGGGGAACCAAGTAGCAATCCCAGTCTGGGTGGAGTTAGCATGTTCTCCATGTCTCCCTATCCACTCTAAATTGCCCCTTTATTGTGAGTGAGTGTGTGCCCAGTAATGGATCGGCACATCTGGGTGGATCTGGGTGGAGTTTCCATGTTCTCCCCGTGTCCGCGTGGGTTTCCTCCGGGTTCTCCGGTTTCCTCCCACAGTCCAAAAACATGGATCAAGGGCAATTGAATTCTCCAAATTGCCCCATATAGAATGTGTCTGTGTGAGTGAGTGAGTGCCCAGTGATAGATTGCCCCCCTGTCCTGGATGTATCTGTCCAGCGCCCGGAACGTTCTCCCCTGGATGGGCATGGAGAACCCCCCCGACCCTAGTAGAGGATAAAGTGGAAGATAATGGATGGATTAATCGGTCAGCGACACGGAGGCTTAGTGATTGGCATGTTCTCCTCTTAGCGCTAGGGATTCCCAGTTCGAATCCCGATCTGGGTGGAGTTTGCATGTTCGCCCCGAGTCCGTGTGGGTTTCCTCCGGGTTCTCCGGTTTCCTCCCACAGTCCAAAAACATGGATCAAGGTGAACTGAGTTCTCCAAATTGCCCCATATAGAGTGTGTGTGTGTGTGTGTGTGAGTGAGTGTGTGTACAGCTATAGATTGGCACCCTGTCCAGGGTGTATCTGCCCAGCACCCTGTCCTGGGTGTATCCGCCCAGCGCCTGGATGGGCAAGGGGAACCATGGGGAGATAATGGATGGATGGATGGATGGATGGTCGCAGCCCTAGTTTTGAGTCCATATGTGAGTGTTTAAACGGAACTGGGGAACTTTCCCGAGGAGCGCTGTGTGAATGTTGACGTGATGAGGGGAGTGCGCCCCCTCTGGAGGTGAAAACCCTGACACCGCCTGGAAATACGCGTCGGACTGAAGTGCTGAGCGGTTCCAGTCCGAACCGAGCTCTAAAAGAACCGACACGGGGAAAAAAAAGCCCGCACATTAGAACCGACTCCGAACCGGACCGGACCGGACCTCTGAGGCGACCCAATGGTTTGGCTCGCTCCCACCTCCCGCTCCTTCCTCCATTCCTCCCGCAAGCAACAGCGTTTCTGCCCGCGACCCCGCCGCGTCCCACGGTCTGAAGCACTTTATAAAGACGGTAACACACGAACACGGCCGTCCGAGCGAGAACACGGAGTCCGGTCCGAACGCCTCGCGAACCCGAGCCGACCGAGAGCCCGAACGGCGGACCGATACCACAGAGAGAGAGAGAAAAGACTTTTAAAGCGCGTTTACCGGCTCACAGAACCCGCCAGGCGGCCTTATTAGGTCCGGCTGCCCTGGTCCCCGCAGCCCTCTCGACCTGTTGTAGGTTCCAGGTGGAGCAAAGTGCTGAAAAGCCTCTTCGTAAGTAGTTCTTCCTTTCTCTCCGTCTGTCTCCTCAGCCAGCTAGCGATGAGTCGGTCGCGAACGATCCGGATCTTAGAGTCGGCTCTTTAAAGTGAACTTAAACAAAAGCGGGTCGCGAACGATCCGGCTCTAAGAGTCGGCTCTTTAAAGTGAACTTAAAAGAAAAGCGGGTGGTAGTGATGAGTCGGTCGCGAACGATCCGGATCTTAGAGTCGACTCTTTAAAGTGAACTTAAAGAAACGCGGGTGGTAGTGATGAGTCGGTCGCGAACGATCCGGCTCCAAGAGTGAACGAGGAGAGCCGATTCTTTATTGGGAGCCGATGTGGGCGGAGTCTGTAGGGGTTGTACACACACACGCACACACACACACACACACAGGGCGCCTTAGTGGTTTGGCATGTTCTCCTCTCAGTGCTGGGGATTCCCGGTTCAAATCCCCACTGGGTGGAGTTTCCATGTTCTCTCCGTGCCTGCGTGGGTTTCCTCCGGGTTCTCCGGTTTCCTCCCACAGTCCAAAAACATGGATCAAGTTAATTGAGTTCTCCAAATTCCCCCATATAGAGTGTGCCTGTGTCTAAGTGACTGTGTGCCCAGCGATAGATTGGTGTCCTGTCCTGGGTGTATCTGCCCAGCGCCCGAAACGTTCTCCCCTGGATGGGAATGTGGAACCCCACCGCGACCCTGATATAGGATGAAGCAGCAAATAATGGATGAATGAATGAATGAAAATATAATAAAATATATATTTACAATGTGTGTGTGTGTGTGTGTGTGTGTGTGTGTGTGTGTCTGTGTGTGTGTGTGTGCCCTACAATGGATTGGCGCCCTGTCCTGGGTTTATCTGCCCAGCGGAGAACCCCCCCCCCCCACCCCCCCCCCCGTATCCTAGTACAGGATGAAGGGGAAGATAATGGATGGATGTCTATAAGATTTAAGGCCTCCACAGCGATACACAACAAATACAATTAAAAACTGAGGGTTCTCTCTGGGTCAGGGGTGAGGGCTTACCTCAAGTGGAGGAGTTTAAGGATCTTGGGGTCATGTTCACGAGTGATGGTAACATGGAGTTGGAGATTGACAGGTGGATGGGGGCGGGGTCAGCAGTGATGTGAACTCCATACCGGTCTGTTGTGGTGAAAAGGGAGCTGAGCCATAAGGCAAGGTTCTGGAGTTACCGGTCATAATCCATCCATCCATCCATCCATTATCTCCTCCTGGGGGGGGGGGGGGGGGGTTACATCCAGGATAGGGGGGCAATCTATCACTGTATACACACTCACTCACACACACACACACACACAGACACACACACTCTATATGGGGCAATATGGAGAACGCAATTAACCTTGATCCATGTTTTTTGGACTGTGGGAGGAAACCGGAGAACCCAGAGGAATCCCACGCGGACACGGGGAGAACATGCAAACTCCACCCAGATTGGCATTCGAATCTGAATTCCCACTGTTGAGAGGAGAACATGCTAACCATGCCGCTCTTCATATTTATTATATTTTATTTTTATAAGTATTTAAATAAAACCATATTATTAAAAATAAACATTTATCACGTGTTTTTACATTAGTAATTAATTCGACACATAATTGGGTAATTAACTGATTTGAGCTATAAAAAAAAAAAAAAAAAAAAAAAAAAAAAGTCAAGGGAGCCGAAAGAGCCGGCTCTTTTTAGAGAGCCGAGTCAAATGAACCGGCTCTCTGAAAAGAGCCGGAATGCCCATCGCCGCTCAGCCACGGCGCCTCGGTGACGTCACAGCCCGGGATGCGCGCCCCCGCCGCCTGCCTCCACGACGCCACGCGCGTTCCCGCTGGCTTTCCGCTCTCGGAAAAAAACAAAACGTCTTTTAAAATGTCTTTTAAACATCGAGTCGAGATTTCTACCTTAAAAGAAACGAATATGTCATCATAGCATTAACTCTTCTCATTTATTAGCCCTGTTCTGGGCCGCCCCGCCTCATGGGGGTGGTAGGGGGCGCTCTTCTGGAATGCCGGGCATGTTGAATATGCATACTTGGGGCTGGAGGGGCTTTTTTTTTCCACACTTTGCGTTCTGTTCCAGGTAGTTCTGTTATAGTTTAACATCAAAGGCTTCTATTCATCCATATGTAAACGTTATAAATCCTTTAATGAGGAGTGACGTGGTTCGTGCATAGACAGCGTTATATACACAAGTTGATGAAAAGTGTAAACACAAGTCACATACACAGCTCTAAAAACTGTTCCTCATAATATGAAAGTCCCCTGATGATCAGAACCATCACAGAGGAGATGGGAGGAGATGGGTGGTGGATTTGGGTGGTGGATGATACTCCAGTACTACACTGTAGAAGGTGGCTGCGGAATTGTTCGTTAAATACATTAAAACTACTTTACATTTTCATTATCTTAGACTTAATCCTCTACTAGGGTTGTTCCGAGGAGGGGGAGGGGGTCACCCATGCCCATCCAGGGGAGAACGTTTCGGGTGCTGGGTAGGTACACCTAGGACAGGGCGCCAGTCTATCACTGTACACACACACACTCACTCACACAGACACACTCTATATGGGGCAATTTGGAGAATTCAATTTATCTTTTATCAATGTTTTTTGGACTGTGGGAGGAAACCGGAGAACCCAGAGGAATCAGAACATGCAAACTCCACACAGATTGGCATTCGAATCTGGATCCCCAGTGTTGAGAGAAGAACATGCCAATCACTAAGCCACCGTGCCGCCCTGACTATAAATAAATAAACAAAATATACTACATTTATATTATATATAATAATATATAAATAAAAATAAACGTCCTGTAGATCAGAGTAAGCGTCTCGTTCTGAATGCAGCGGCTACAGGGAGCCAATGAGAGAGGAGAGGTGGAGTCACATGATTCACTTGGGTGGTTGAACACGAGTCGGACTGCAGAGTTCTGAATCAGTTGTAGAAGCCTGATGGTGCCGGCGAGCACCGGGATAGGCTGAGGGCTTGGACTAACAGCTGAGTAGCATGTTCAGTCAAGAAAGGTCTGATGTTCTACAGAAAGAACCTGCAAGAACGGGACGCTTTAGTCACCTATTCAGAGAGTTTAAGACGGGAGTCAGTTGGGAGGGGGGGTTCCCCATGCCCATCCAGGGGAGAACGTTTCGGGCGCTGGGCAGATACACCCAGGAGAGGGCGTCAATCTATCGCTGGACACACACTCACTCACACACACTCTATATGGGGCAATTTAGAGCATTCAGTTTACCTTGAATCCATGTTTTTTTGGACTGTGGGAGGAACCCGGAGAACCCGGAGGAAACCCATCCAGTCGAGAACATGCAGAACAGGGCGCCTATCCATCGCTGAGCACAGTGCATTCAAATCTACACAATAATGATACAAAAGAACAAGACTGTGTATTGGCGCCCTCTGGCGGTGGAAACACACAACTGCATATGCTTTAAATGATCATTTTTTTAATTATCACGTGGTACGTCATGAGGGCTTTAATTTCACAAGTTAACAAATGATCGACAGACATTTAATAACGTACTATTTTATTATATCAAACTCAATAAATGTAAAATAGTGTTTACAGATTATGATGGTTGTTGGTTCAGTTCCCAGGTCCGCTGAAGATACCAATGTGGGTCCTTGAGCAAGATCCTTACCCCTCATTGCTCCAGGGGGCGCTGTACTAAAGCTAAAAGTGTGTTCGGACCCCAACAACTCAATTAACGACTTTTATTAGAACCACGGCATGACTTAGAGAAGAAATGTGAGTTGCTAGTACGTTAAATTGGTTCACGTCGCAGTCGGACCGGAAACGCGTAGTCATGACAGGAGCTCCTGCGTTCCCATGGCGACGCGGCATCAGTACTCTGGGTAGAGGCCGGTCTTCTGCACCCCGAAGGCGGTGATGAAGATGTTGATGATGACCGTGAAGAAGATGAGTCCAGTGGCGATGTTGTTCCACAGGTCCAGCCGTCGCTGATTGTTGACGTCGTTAAGATTTTTGCGCGCTGAGAAAAAAAAAAACAGAGTTTGCATGTTCTCCCCATCAATCTAATGGTTTGGAGGGTTTGCTACCAGAGTTTGCCAAGTTGGGTGTAGTGGTTAGAACGTCCACCTGTCTGCACTGGGGATCCAGGTTGGAATCCCGATCTGGGTGGAGTTTGCATGTTCTCCCTATAATGGATGGATGGATTCTATTTTGAGGGTAGCACGGTGGCTTAGTGGTTAGTATGTTCTCCCCAGGGGTTCGAATCCCAATCTGGGTGGAGTTTGCATGTTCTCCCCATGTCCGCGTGGGTTTCCTCTGGGTTCTCCGGTTTCCTCCCACAGTCCAAAAACATGGATCAAGTCCATTGAATTCTCCAAATTGCCCCATATAGAGTGTGTATGAGTGAGTGAGTGTGTGCCCAGTGATAGATTGGCGTCCTGTCCTGGGTGTATCTGCTCAGCACCCAAAATGTTCTACCTGGATGGACATGGGGACCCCCCCGCGACCCTAATAGAGGATTAGGAGAATGATAATGAGATAAAGTGTATATATATATATATATATATGGTAATCTGGGTGGCACGGTCATGTTCTCCTCTCAGCGCTGGGGATTGAGGTTCGAATCCCAATCTGGGTGGAATTTGCATGTTCTCCCCGTGTCCGTGTGGGATTCCTTCGGGTTCTCCGGTTTCCTCCCACAGTCCAAAAACATGGATTCAAGCTAAACAGGCTGCTCTAAATTGGCCCTATATAGATTTCATTGTGAGCGAGTGTGTTCCCACTGATAGATTGGCGCCCTCTCCTGGATGTATCCATTCAGCACCCCCGAAACGTTCTCCCCTGGATGGGCATGGTAGGAGGAGAGTGAGTGTGTGTCCAACCCCGCCAACCCTAGCAGAGGATCATGGGAATGCCGTACTCACCCATGAGAATGAAGAAGACCCCGGCGAGCACTTGGAGGAAGAGCGAGACCGCGACGAGCGCGATGAGGGGGACGTAGTACTTGAACTCGGGCCCCTGTTCCAGCACGGCCTTCAGCTGGGACGCGTTGGCCATCAGCAGAGCCACGTCCAGCAGGCTCTCCGCCACCGTCTTCTTGGTGGCGTAGCGGTTCACGTCCAGCGTGGCGGCCGACTGAGGACGAACGGATTAAAAACCTTATAAAAGCTTTAAAGTGTAATGGAGAGGCAATCGTGAAACTGAACATGAAAACGGGGCAGTGTGCAGTAAGGCGCCATTGGCGTATTGTTCGTTGGAAAGTATCGAATTCCAATATGGGTGGAGTTTGCATGTCCTCCCCGTGTCCACGTGGGTTTCCTCCGGGTTCTCCGGTTTCCTCCCACAGTCTAAAAACATGGATTCAAGGTCAATTCAATTCTACAAATTTCCCCATATAGAGTGTGTGTGTGTGTGTGTGAGTGAGTGTGTGTCCAGAGTTAGATTGGTTTCCTGTCCTGGGTGTATCTGCCCAGCGTCCGAAACGTTCTCCCCTGGAAGGACATGAGGAACCCCCCCCCCCCCCACGAATCTAGTAGAGGATAAAGTGGAAGACAATGGATAAATGGATGGATGAATGGTATTATTATTTAAGAAATAAATAAGAGGAAGAAAATTCTTTATTTTTTATTGTTTTTTTTTTAACCCCCCCTCACTCACCTGGCCACGCCCCATTTTTTGTTTACTTGCAGTATTTTTTTTAATAGTTTGCGATATAAACGTCATTGTCATTCTGACCTATCACGACCTTTGATGTGACCACCGTTTATGGATGCCCTATTACCCGACCACGCCCACTTTTTACCTGGTTCACTCTATTGCATGGTCTCTACTCTATTGATACACCACCACCACACCAGTGCTGATCCACCACCCTAACAGAACCTGAACCATCAGAGAACCGAGTCAGCAGGAGCACTAAGTACGTAGAAAAGCAGATGGACTGCAGATCGTACTTGTAGAACAACAAAACCCATCTGTATGATCAGCGAATAAATTATTATGAATTCATAAATGATTAATCACTTTTTAAAAATTGTGACAGGCTCGTAATATGAATGTAATATATATATATATATATATATATATATATATATATATATATATATATATATATATATTTTTTTTTTTTTTTTTTTTTTTTTTTTTTTTTTCCACAATTTTTCACGCAGTTTCATTTTTTACCAGCAGAGGGAGGCAAAAGCAAAGTAAGACCGCAAGACCGAAAAACGTTTCTCGTGCAAAAAAGTTACAGATTGCCAATCAATAAAACCAAAATATTAAAATATAAAATGTTTTATAAAGTGCTAATGATATGTCTAAATGTAAACAGTATAAGTCTAAAGGTTGGCCACGCCCCCTTTTGCTCTACACTTTGTCAGTTCCAGATGGTCGTTGTAGTTCTCCACCTCCACTCTGTAGTCCATCTGTTTGGGTTCTCTATTTTGTGGTTCTCTGATGTACAGAACCCCAAAAGCACCACCACAGAGCAGGGGTTATAGGGTGGGTGCATTATGTCCTATCCCGGCAGTGTGACTGAGGTGGAGAAATGAACAGGGGACTGGGAAAAAAAAAAAAAAAAAAGGTGAACTGGCTGCTCTAGATTGCCCCTATACAGTGTGTGTGTGTGTGTCCAATGGAACCTGGGTGTATCTGCCCAGCGCCCCAAACGTTCTCCTGCGGGTGGAGAACCGTGGTGGAGGACTAAGCCGATCCGGTTCTGTTTGAGGTTTATCTAAAACATAAGGAGGCGTTTAAATCCTAAAACCTAAAACGAAAACCACAAATCACATCATGACATAAAGGACGGGGCGGGGCCACCTTCATCCACCACATGTGCCCCCACTTTCCTCACATTCCCCTCCACCCCTGCACCCCACCCCCCGTAAAATAAACACCACGGGGGAGCTTGGGGGTATTTACAGAGCGCTTCATACAGCCCGTCCACAGGATGTCCTCCTCCCCGTCCAACCATTGGTCAGCTGCTGGTCCAATGGCGAATGGGAGCCGCGGAGGAGGGTTCACTCGAACCCGACACTGACGTTCTCTTACAACGTATGTTTTATTTGGTTCTCCGATCACATGTCTGCATGGAAATGCCCTGAAACCTACAGAGAACATACAGCGGGACGTGGGGGGGACGGGACGGGACGGTCGTCATCTGACGAGACCGAAATAACTGGACTGAAGACGAGATGCTGTGGGAACCCGAGCCTCGGAACCCGCGTTCCTACCCTGAGGGGGAGATTAAGCCTCAATATGAAGTCAGGAAATGTCCCGATAGTGGCGGCGTCTGTGTCCTCCCGCCGTCCCCGGATGGAGGACGGAACCGTGAGAACGGAGGAACCGGGTTTGGGACGTGGGTCACATGTTCTCCACATTCGGGTTCTCAAATCGATCGAACGCGTTATCTGGTTTACTCCCACAGCCCAAAAACATGGCTTTAAGGTGTATTGGTGGCTCTAAATTGCCCCTATATAATATGTGTGTGTCTCTGAGTGTGCCCAGCGATAGATTGGCGCCCTCTCCTGGAGCCCGAAACGTTCTCTCCTGGATGAGCATGAAGAACCCCCCCCACATGACCTGGATGTTCATTATTTTCCACTTAATCCTCTACGAGTGTGTGTGGGGGGTCAAGGCCCATCCAGGGGAGAACTGGACACTGGACACCCACACTCACACAAAAAATATGGGGCAATTTAAAGCATACAATTTACCTTGAAATCATGTTTTTGGACTGTGGGACGAAACCGGAATTACACCCCACACACAACATGTGGGGCAATTTACAATTCAGATAGGGGCAATTCAAATCATACAATTTACCTTGAAATCATGTTTTTTGGACTGTGGGAGGAAACCAGAATTACACCCCTAAACACACACCATGTGGGGCAATTTACAATTTAGATAGGGGCAAATTAAATCATACAATTTACGTTGAATTCATGTTTTTGGAACTGTGGGAAGAAACTGGAGATACACCCCCCACACACACCATATGGGGCAATTTACAATTTAGAGAGGGGCAATTTAGAGCAGCCTATTCAAACCTTGAATTCATGTTTTTTGGACTGTGGGACGAAACCGGAATTACACCCCACACACACCATGTGGGGCAATTTACAATTCAGATAGGGGCAATTCAAATCATACAATTTACCTTGAAATCATGTTTTTTGGACTGTGGGAGGAAACCAGAATTACACCCCTAAACACACACCATGTGGGGCAATTTACAATTTAGATAGGGGCAAATTAAATCATACAATTTACGTTGAATTCATGTTTTTGGAACTGTGGGAAGAAACTGGAGATACACCCCCCACACACACCATATGGGGCAATTTACAATTTAGAGAGGGGCAAATTAGAGCAGCCTATTCAAACCTTGAATTCATGTTTTTTGGACTGTGGGAGGAAACCAGAATTACCCCCCCCCACACACACACACACACCATATGGGTCAATTTACATTTTAGATAGGGGCAATTCAGAGCAGCCAATTCAAACCTTGAAATCATGATGTTTGGACTGTGGGATGAAATCAGAGAACCCGGGGGAAACCCACACTGACACGGGGAGGACATGCAGACTCCAGCCAGATCGGGATCCCCACCCCCAGACACTGATACTCTACATGTTCTTCCCAAATCGTAGAACATCGGTTTGCGTGGGACAGCAGGCGTCTTTTTTACGAGGCAGACGGCAACGTTCGGACTTGTTTCTCGTATTTTTTTGGACACGCACGACTCCGGCGTGGGACGTTAGAACCCTGCTGTATCTGCAGAACCGCCAGCGTGAATCTGTGTGATGACAGTTGCTACAGACACACTTTTGTCCCCCCCCCTCATTCCACACAGAGATGAGGAGGTGCTCCAACATGCCCCCTTTAGGTTCCTCCCAGCCTCACGGGGCAGATGTTCTCGCTTAGAACGCGAGAACACAAACTGTACGCACTGAAGGCGCTGTTCCATCACACCGCCCACTTTTTAAATACGAATGGTGAGGTCAGATACCGACGGCGGGTGGCATGACCCATCCACACTAGACTCCCGAAGGTGCCCCGCGCTCTTGGTCACCAAGAGGTTGGCAGCAGATCCTATGAGTTCTCTACGTTCTGTGGTGGAGCAGCGCATCGCCGGGTCGACCCACGACATGGGGCTCGGATAATTCAAACTTAAAAATCACTGATTTTAAAATAAAAGTCCCGCATTAAGACTCAAAAGACAAAACTCCTCAGTCCTGTTTCCATATTTATTTAAATATTTATTCATTCATTCATCCATTATCTTCCGTTTTATCCTATATTAGGGTCGCGGGGGGGTTCCCCATGCCCATCCAGGGGAGAACGTTTCGGGCGCTGGGGAGATACACCCAGGACAGGACGCCAATCTATCACTGGGCACACACTCACTCACACAGACACACTCTATATGGGGCAATTTGGAGAACTCAATTGACTTGATCCATGTTTTTGGACTGTGGGAGGAAACCGGAGAACCCAGAGGAAACCACGCGGACACGGGGAGAACATGGAAACTCCACCCAGATGAGGATTCGAACCGGGAATCCCTAGTGATGAGAGGAGAACATGCCAACCACTAAGCCACCGTGCCGCCCTTATTTATGTATATATTTATTTATTTACTTGCCCCGTCTTGACCCCCGGGTTTGTGATGATGTCTCCTCCGAGCGTTTTTTTATTTAATTTAAACGTTACTTTATGCGGCTTGTAAAATAACCTTTATAAATAAAAAACAACGTACATGTCGCTGAAATAAACGTTTCTCCTGCGCACAATAGCGCCGACTACTGTCCAGTGGTGTCACTGCTGGAACCACGTAGAGGTGGCGCCCTCTAGAGTCGTAGTATTAGAGTATATAAACCTCTGCAGGGTCCTAAAGTAAGTCCTATATGTTAACCGTCTCACTGATGGGGCGGAAGTGGCGGCGACGAGGCCGGAGACGGTAATGGCATGAGCGCATACGCTTTTAGAGCTGCCCCCCCCCCCCCCCCCCCCCCCCCCCCCCCCCCCCCCCCCCCAGTCTGCCCCCCCCCCCCCCCCCCCCCCCCCCCCCCCCCCCCCCCCCCCCCCCCCCCCCCCCCCCCCCCCCCCCCCCCCCCCCCCCCCCCCCCCCCCCCCCCCCCCCCCCCCCCCCCCCCCCCCCCCCCCCCCCCCCCCCCCCCCCCCCCCCCCCCCCCCCCCCCCACCCCCCCCCCCCCACCCCCAACCCCCCCCCCCCCCCCCCCCCCACCCCCCCCCCCCCCCCCCCCCCACCCCCCCCCCCCCCCCCCCCCCCCCCCGCATCTCGTATTACACCACCATTACACATCGCTCCATAATGCTGCAGGATGGAGGTGATTAGACCTGATACCCCCCTCCGACCTGTCAGCGTGTCTCCAGACCCTCGTTCCATCCGTGAGTGATGAGGACCCGCTGCAGACTGGAGCCCGAGGGCCGACCTCGGTCAGGAAGACGATGCTCGGCCCCAAGAACACCTGTGATTGGCTGAACGTCTGAATCGCTCCACTTTAGAAAACCATCATTCATCCATAAAGTGGAGGGGCGGTTCTCCATGTCCATCCAGGGGAGAACGTCTCGGGCGCTGGGCAGATACACCCAGGACAGGACGCCAGTCTATCACTGTACACACACATACTCATACATGGGGCAATTAAGATAATTTAATTCACCTTGAATCCATCTTTTTGGACTGTGGGAGGAAACCGGAGAACCTAGAGGAACCGCTACCCCAATATGACGCCCCCTGTTGGAGCAACCCATTGTCTTCCTCTAATCCTCCATACACACACCACCATACACACACCACCATACACACAACACCATACACACAACACCATTACACACACCAACATACACACACCACCATACACACACCACCATACACACACCACCATACACACAACACCATACACACAACACCATTACACACACCAACATACACACACACCAACATACACACACCACCATACACACACCACCATACACACAACACCATTACACACACCAACATATACACACACACCACCATACACACACCACCATACACACACCACCATACACACACCACCATACACACAACACCATTACACACACCAACATACACACACCACCATACACACACCACCATACACACAACACCATTACACACACCAACATACACACACACCACCATACACACACCACCATACACACACCACCATACACACAACACCATTACACACACCAACATACACACACACCACCATACACACACTGACATACACACACCAACATACACACACCACCATACACACACCACCATACACACAACACCATACACACACCACTGTACACACACCAACATACACACACCAACATACACACACCACCATACACACACCACCATACACACACCAACATACACACACTGACATACACACACCAACATACACACACCAACATACATACACCACCATACACACACCAACATACACACACCAACATACACACACCACCATACACACACCACCATACACACACCACCATACACACACCGACATACACACACCGACATACACACACCACCATACACACACCAACATACACACACCAACATACACACACCAACATACACACACCACCATACACACACCACCATACACGCACCACCATACACGCACCACCATACACGCACCACCATACACGCACCACCGTACACACACCACCGTACACACACCACCGTACACACACCAACGTACACACACCACCATACACACACCACCATACACACACCACCATACACACACCACCATACACACACCAACATACACACACCACTATACACACACCACCATACACACACCAACATACACACAACACCATACACACACCAACATACACACACCAACATACACACACCACCATACACACACCACCATACACACACCACCATACACACACCAACATACACACACCAACATACACACACCACCATACACACACCAATATACACACACCACCATACACACACCAATATACACACACCACCATACACACACCAACATACACACACCACCATAGACACACCACCATACACACACCACCATACACACACCACCATAGACACACCACCATACACACACCACCATACACACACCACCATACACACACCAATATACACACAACACCATACACACACCAACATACACACAACACCATACACACACCAACATACACACAACACCATACACACACCACCATACACACACCAACATACACACAACACCATACATACACCAACATACACACAACACCATACACACAACACCATACACACACCAACATACACACACCAACATACACACACCAACATACACACACCTACATACACACACCTACATACACACACCACCATACACACACCACCATACACACACAACCATACACACACCAACATACACACACCACCATACACACACCACCATACACACCAACATACACACACCACCATACACACACCACCATACACACACCAACATACACACACCACCATACACACACCAACATACACACACCACCATACACACACCACCATACACACACCAACATACACACACAACCATACACACACCAACATACACACACCAACATACACACACACACACCACCATACACACAGCAACATACACACACCAACATACACACAACACGTCCGTCATTTCCCGTCCAGCGGGGTCACGGTGTCCACCAGCCCTCCACAGGGAGCGTCCAGCTGTGACCTCACGCTCAACACACACACACACACACACACACACACACACACACGGTGTGGGGCTCGCCCGCCAGATTATTTTCCTCCGCAGCCCGTTTTCTTTTGAATCCCCCCCCCCCCCTTAAAAAAACATCGGACTCTGACACCCGTGTGCGTTCCCATTGTCCGATCTACAGATTACGCTCAAATAACACGGAGATAATCCTAATCTCGTCCGATAAGCCTGTTTCCTTTCCGCGGCCTTCACGCCGACGCCACGCGGGGTCCTGATAATGGAGGCGCCACGTCATGGAGACGTATCGTGACATCACGTGGTGTTTACCCTCGCGTTCCAACACGTCGGGCGGCAGCCAGCGGCCCGTCGGTTCCTCCACCTGATGGATTTATGGTCTCAGGTGATGGAGGTACTTTGGGGTTGGCGCCGGATCGCGTACGTTCACCTACGTACCAGAAAAGAACATCAGGGACACCTTTCTGATGTCATGTGACTCCTGAACACCCCTGACCTGTCGATGCATGGCCTCCACTAGACCCCCGAAGGTGTGCCTGTGCTGCCCGTCACCGAGATGCTGTGGAGCTGCGGTTTAGGGTGGAACCGCACTCCACATATCAAAACGTGTTCCACCGGCACGTCCCGCGGCACGTTTGGATTACGATCTGTGGAATTTGGAGGCGGAGTCAACGCTTCAAACCGGTTGCTGTGTTCATCAAAAGCCTGTCGTGATACTATGAAGCCAGAGGGGCAGGTGTGTGTGTTTGTGTGTGTGTGTGTGTGTGTGTGTGTGTGTGTGTGTGTGTGTGTGTGTGTGTGTGTCGCTGCCAGAGAAACAACTGAAAACATCTTCACTCCATCGTATAATCCACCTTTATATATTTTATGATGTCATAGTTACAGAGCCCTAGGCACACACACTCACTATATGGGGCAATTTAGAGCAGCCCATTCACCTTGAATCCATGCCTTTTGGACTGTCGGAGGACGGGTGATCACCAGAACAGGGCGCCGATCCATCACTGGGCACACACTCACTCACACACACTATATAGGGGCTATTTAGACCAGCCATTTCACCTTGAATCCATGTTTTTAGATTGACGGAGGACACCAGAGAACCCGGGTTCTCTGGTGAACAATTCGGGTGATGGGCAGATCGCCAGGACAGGGTGCCAACCCATCACTAGGTCGCACACACACTATATAGGGGCAATTTAGAGCTGCCATTTCACCTTAAATCTATGTTTTAAGACTGTAGGATGACACCGGAGAACACGGAGGAAACCCTTCTGAGGGAGAACATTTCTGATGATGGGCAGATCGCCAGGACAGGGTGCCAGTCCATCACTGGGCACACACTCACTCACACACACACTGTAGAGGGGCAATTTAGAGCAGCCAATTCACCTTGAATCCATGTTTTTGGACTGTGGGAGGACACCAGAGAACCCAGAGGAAACCCTTTTAAATGTAGAACGTTTCTGGTGATGGGCAGATCGCCAGGACAGGGTGCCAGTCCATCACAAGGCACACACTCACTCACATGTACACACTATATAGGGGCAATTTAGAGCAGCCATTTCACCTTGAATCCATGTTTTGTGCAATGTGGCCCACTCATTATTGTGTCAGATATGCGGGTCCACGTGGTGTTAATACCCGGGTGGATTGCCGAACGCTAGAGATTCGGGGGGGGGTGGGGGGGGGTAACAGCTGCGCTGCTGGTGGTATTGGGGTAGGAAAGTACCGGAATGCTCAGCTGGTGGAGTCAGCGGGGCAGAGACGTCTTTCGTCCTGCTGGATGCAATTAAAGGCAGAAATGCGAGCGCGCATTCCTCCCGCTGCAGCCGGGGGGCGTTGGGGGGCGGGGCATTCGGGGGGGGGGGCCACGGTCTTTGGTTGGATGTACAGAACACGTTTTCCTCATGTCTGAATGCTGTCGGTTTATATGTGGGGGAGGACATGACCCCGCCTCCCCTTTCCGTGCCCCCCCCAAATCGGTGTTGCGCAACATGCCGTCCCAGCGCAGCCCCCCCCCACCCTCAGTTCCTCCAGATTCCTTCGGGTTGACGGCACTGCGTCGAGGGGGTTACCTGCAAAACCCGGATCGCACCGAGGGCGGGACCGGGTTCTCATGTTCCCCCCGCCTCCCCACCCTGATTTGCCCCGGGGCTCCATCCCTTCCCCTCCGTACCCTCCGAATCCATCACGGACCGCAGCACTCCGGCAAGAGCTGGGCAGATACACACACACACACACACACACACACTATATATGGGGCAATTTAGAGCAGCCAATTCACCTTAAATCCATGTTTTTGGAGTGTGGGAGGAAACTTGTGAACCTGGAGGAAACTCATATGGACACGGGGAGAACATGCAAACTCCACCCAGATTGAGATTCGAACCCAGCGCTGAGAGGAGAACATGCCAACCACTACACCACCATGCTGCCCCATGGTGGGGCATCTCATCTCATTAGTTTCCACGTAATCCTCTACTAGTGTCACGGGGGGGGGGCAGATACACCAAGGACAGATCGCCAATCTATCACTGGACACACACACACACACACACTTATGTGGGGCAATTTATAGTAGCCAATTCACCTTGAATCTATGCTTTTGGAGGAATCCAGAGGAACCACACACAGACACGGGGAGAACATGCAAACTCCACCCAGATCGGGATTCGGACCTGGATCCCCAGCGCTGAGAGGAGAACATGCCAAACCACTACACCACAGCGCCACCACCTGGTTGTCTTCTGCTTAATCAATTCAAATCAAAGGGGCAATTCAGAGCAATGAATTAATCTTAGCGTAAGGTGGTAGGGAACCGGAGAACCTGCAGGATCCTCCAATGGACGCGGGGAGAACATGCAAAACTCCAGCCAGATCGGGACTCGAACCCGGATCCCCGGTGCTGAGAGGAGGACGGGTTGACCGCTCCACCGGCGTGCTGCCCCCCACTGGAAACACGATGTGTTGAATAATTAAACAGGTTCTCAGAGGGTTCTGTCGTCCTGAGGACATCTCCCGATTTTACGACGTCCTGCTGAAGTGCAGGAGCATAACGACCCTCGGTAACGAGCTGCACTTCCCCTCCATCAGGACGACCACCTTAATCGTCCTCGCTCATCTGCCTGTCCACGGTTCCAAAGCGACGACACCCCCTGATGATACGTCCCTGTCTCTGTCCTGCATGGACATTAAAACTCTAGAACCGTAGAACCGGGCAGTGTGAGAGCTGCTGAAGGAACGCTTTCATCTCACCGTGAAATGAAGACCAGACCTCAAAGTTCCGTGTGGTATCTCACACCGGGGTGTCAGGTGAAGATCTGGGACGTTCTGCTCGGCGTGAGGTGGACCACACGCCTGAGAACCCAAAACTACAGGACAACCCGTCTCATCTCATTATCTGCTGCTTAATGCTCTACCAACCCCATGGGTTCTCCATGTCCATCCAGGGGAGAACGTTTTGGACACTGGGCAGATACACCCAGGACACACACACACTATATAGGGGCAATTTAGAGCATACATTTCACCTTGAATCCACACACTGTATAAGTTTTTATGGACATGGGGAGAAGATGCAAATGCACTTTATCCTCTACTAGGGTAACGAGGGTTCTCTATGCCCATCCAGGGGAGAACGTTTCGGGCGCTGGGCAGATACACCCAGGATACTCACACTATATAGGGGCAATTTAGAGCATTCATTGCATCTTGAATCTATGTTTTTGGACTTTGGGAGGACACTGGCTGGAGAACCCAAAATAAGTTCTCATGGACATGGGGAGAACATGCAAACTACTTAATCCTCTATTAGGGTCATGGTGGGGGGGTTCTGCATGCCCATCCAGGGGAGAACGTTTCGGGCGCTGGGCAGATACACCCAGGACAGGACGCCAATCTATCACTGAACACACACACTATATATAGGGGCAATTTTTCCTCCCTTGAACATGAATTCAAGGTGAAATGGCTTCTGTAAATTGCCCCTATATAGTGTGTGTACAGAATGTTTTGGGTGCTGGGCAGATACACCCAAGACAGGGTGCCAGTCTATGACTGGACACACACTCACACACAATATATATATATAGGGGCAATTTAGATAGAAGCAAGCTAGAGCAGCCAACAACATTTATTTGCCAAATACAGGACAGTTCTGTATTTTACAGAACGGGTGGAGGGTCTCAGGAGCAGAACACTCCGCCCTCCGCAGGAAGGTGAGTTAAAGTGGCACTGACCTGTAACTCACAGGGACCCTTGGAATGTTTCAGCAATCCAAAAAGGCCCCGCAGAATCGCCGAGGGGGGGCCAGAAGATGGAGAACCATCAGTCTGTGGGTGTGGGCTTTGAAACCTGCGCTGCTCCAGGGGGCGCTGTAACATGGCTGGCTGCGTTCAGGGCGTGGCAGGGTGTCTTCCTACATGTACTCATTATGACTTAATTATTCATGAGCGTGTTTTAATTCACTGTAACTTGCAACACACTAATCAGCGTGTCACATGGTGTTCTCTTTAACAGGCAGGTGGCGCTCTGACAGTTTGGCGGGTTGCTATTTTCACGGTGCAGCTACCTGGACTCAATGCACCGCTCCATGAGGTTCTCCATGTTCCTGTGAATGGAGAACCCACAGTATGGTGTGTTCTATGGCCACGCCCATCAGGGGGTATATTCACACACCGCGTTGCTATTTAAACGGGTATTGGGGGTGTGTGTGGTAGAACCTTGTAGCTTCAGGGTATGATCATGACGTTCTACTGTTGTTTTCCATGGTTGACATTAAAATGTAGTTTACACACAAGCCCCGCCCCTTAATTAGTGTGCTGGAGCCCTTTGGGGGGATATATTCACACGCAGCATTGCTATTTAAATGGCGCAGACGGGATGTGGGACATTTCAGACGTCTTGAACTGTAATATGCACGTGGCGGGACCGCCGCGGCGCCGTTTTGGGCACGAGGGGTGGGGTACGGCTGTTATGAATATTACACGGCGTACTTAAATGACATTAAACATATAGCGTAAATGTGGGCTCCTATCCCGGTCCATGGAATCCCCCCCCCCCCCGACATGTGATGTCACAGCTTATAAGGCTTCATGTGAGCTATTCCAACTCCTTTATCAACGGTGACTCTGCCTCACAGCGCCACCATGCTATCAACAAAGTCTCCTTCAGGGAAGGTCCTGCTTATTTGTGCAGGACAATGCCAAACCCCATACTGCATGGTGCTGAGGAACATATCCACTCCGATGGGCGTGACCCTAAACACCTATTTCCGAGTCGAACCCATACTCTAAACTCTACTAGGGTCGCGGGGGGGTTCCCCATGCCCATCCAGGGGAGAACATCTCGGGCACTGGGCAGATACACCCAGGACAGGGGGGCAATCTATCACTGGATACACACTCACTCACACACACACACACACACACTCCATATGGGGCAATTTGGAGAACTCAATTGACCTTGATCCTTGTTTTTTGGACTGTGGGAGGAAACCGGAGAACCCGGAGGAAACCCACGTGAACACGGGGAGAACATGCAAAGTTGGAATTCACCCAGGTTGGAATTCGAACCGGGAATGCCCAGCGCTGAGAGGAGAACAAGCCAAACCACTAAGCCACCGTGCCACCCGCTTTTATTAATACGATTTATTAAACTGGATGAGGACGAGGAGCACAAGTTTTATTTCAAAGCCGTCTCTACGGACGCCAAGCTCCACCCTGACCCCGTTCCGTCATGGGGGGACATCAAAGCGCCGCCCGGCCCTCGCACCGCGGCCCTAATTGAGATTTCCTAAAAATAAAAAACAGGGACGGGACATCAAAAGACGTCCTGGCCTCGACCGAACACAGAGAACATACTGCACTGCGCTGTGAAAAGGGGTGGAGGGTGGGGGGGCGGGGGGGGGGCGTGGGGGACGGAATGGGAATGCTATGTCTGAAAAAGACCAACAAAATAAAAACCAAGCGTTGATGTCTCGACCTACCTGCACGTCTGCTCGTCCTCGTGCCGTGGACATGATGAGGACGCTTTAAGGTTCCTTTAGGCTCCGGGAGAGACGGCGGGACGAGGGACGGAGGGACGTATTAGGACCGATCCGGCGGGGTCAGGCGGCTGGAGGAACAAGCGTGTCATTCAGGTTCTGGCAGCCCACTCCAACCAAACAACTCCATGAAAAACAACTCCAAACACTGAGGCAGTCATGAGGACACGGGGGTCTGTCTTCGGCGCGGGATGGACGACGTGACGTCACGCTGACGTCATGCAGACGCCTTCAGGTGGCCACCTGAAGGAGCACCCGGCCATGGTGCACCTTGGTACCATGTGTTCCCCATGGAAGCAACCCCCAGAAGACCGGATGCCTCATCGGACCGGACCTTCGTCCAGTTCCACGGTCCGGTTCTTCTGCGCTTTCAGCACGGGACGGGGGGCCTGCATGGGAACCCCGACTGCTCTGCAGCTCTATGGCTCCATACTAATAGAACCATCTACAGTTGGGCCCAGCCTTCACTCTCATCATGGATCAATCAGACTTGACTTGACCTCCCATGACCCCCCCCCCCCCCCCCCCCCCCCCCCCCCCCCCCCCCCCCACACCCCCCCCCCCCGCCCCACAACCCACCCCACCCCCCCCCCCCCCCCACCCTCCCCCCCCCCCCCCCCCCCGTTCTTTTCTTGGACCACTTTTGCGGTATACTGACCCCTGCAGGCTGGGAAACCCTATGAAACTGCAGTTTCGGAGACATTCTGACCCGGTCGTCTAACCTTCACAAGGTCCCTCAACTTTGGAACAACCTTTTCGTTACTGTCCACCGTTCAGACTCACCATCAATCTTTAAAAGTGGATTATTTAATTGAGTGTTTAATTAATTCTGCAGATTAAAGGTGAAGATCTGAGTGTTGGTGGTGTTGGGTGGTTGATCTGGGATCAGTCCTCACTGGTGTTCCACCTCGTTACCCCACTCATCGTTATTGGAGGGCGGGGTGCTGAGATGATGCTGTTTCATGGAGCCCTCATGACTGAGTACCCTGCAGGATCTGCCCCCTTTTCCCCAGTCAGTTACACCAGAGTCACATGATGCACTCTGTCAATCAAACTCTGTCTCTTACATCATTACAGTTGTTCCATAACACCGATCACCACAGCAACCGCAGGTTCCGGACAGAACCTGTCTTTCTGTTGGCTTGGTGGCGTTGCAGTTCCGCTGGACGACCTTACGGAACCTGATCTAGATTTTCAAAATTTTTTAAATGGACACCTGACCAGAGGCACCACGGTGGCTTAATGGTTAGAATGTCCACCTCTCAGCACTAGGGATTCCCGGTTCAAATCCCCATCTGGATGGAATCTCCATGTTCTCCCCGTGTCTGCGTGGGTTTCCTCCAGGTTCTCTGGTTTACTCCCACAGTCCAAAAACATGGATCAAGATCAATTGAATTCTCCAAATTGCCCCATATAGAGTGTGCCTGTTTGAGTGAGTGTGCGTCCAGAGATAGATTGCCCCCTGTCCTGGGTGTATCTGCCCAGCCCGAAATGTTCGCCCCAGGATGGGCATGGGGAACCCCCCCCCCGAGACCCTAATATAGGATAAAGCAGAAGATAATGGATGGATGGACACCTGATCAGAGGCACCACGGTGGCTTAGTGGTTAGAACGTCCACCTCTCACAGTTTCCATGTTCTCCCTGTGTCCGCGTGGGTTTCCTCCGGGTTCTCCGGTTTCCTCCCTCAGTCCAAAAACATGAATCAAGGTTAATTGAGTTCTCCAAATTGAGTTCTCCTGTCCTGGGTGTATTTGCCCAGCACCCGAAACGTTCTCCTCTGGATGGGCATGGGGAACCCCCCCCCCCCCGTGTCTCTAGTAGAGAATAAAGCTTAAGATAATGGATATATGGATGGATGGTCACATGATCACTGCACAGTCTGTACATGGGGTCCTACGCTTTTGAAGCCCCCCCCCACCGACCCACCCAAGGTCCTCACAAGGTATCCTCTTTAAAAAAACGACGATAACAGGGAGTTTTTTCTTGCCGCTGTCACTTCGGCTTGCTCATTGCGGGTTCAAGCTCGTAACTGCGTAACGCTACTCGTAATAAAACAATTTAAATCAATAAACTTAAACGTAAACGCTATGATACCTCCACCCTCCAACAGGTGGCGTGATGGAGAGGTAGGCAGTGTCGTTGTCCTCACCTGTCAGAGGAGAGATAAGCTCCACATTCACAGTACGTTAGAACGACGGGCTCGTCTGGCACCGAGGCTCATCCCGAGGCGTTTTTAGGTTCTGGAACTAAAAGGTTCTTAATGGCGTGGCGGCGCGGCGGGCCGACAGAGGGGCCTTTCAGGGGCCGGCGCAGGTACGTGGAAGCGGCTTGTGTTTGCACAGCTCGGGAGACTTACTGAGAAAAACCACAGGTTCTGCAGGAGGCCAGAAAGGTCTCGAGTGTTCCAGAGTTATAAATACAGCTGCTGCATGTGTCCCAGAAAGGTTCCAGAGAAGAACCTGAACACGAGTTTAGATAACATCACGCCGCAACGCCTGCTGCACGTAAAGGGGCAACTTACAACGGGACCCCATCAACCTCCTGCAGGGCATCAGTGACACACCATGAGCTTCAGTGTGTGTGCAGCATGTTACTGTTGTAGCTGTCTAAGCTGGGACATCAGGGACAATGCCTCTCACACACTGATACACCCAGCACAGGGGGCAATCTATCACTGGACACACTCACTCACACACAATCTATATGGGGCAATTTGGAGAATTAAATTGTATTGATAATATAATAATAATATAATACAGTATATATAATATAATATGATATATATAAGCAATGGGTTGGTGTCCTGTCCTGGGTGTACCTGCCCAGCACCCGAAACGTTCTCTGGATGGGCATAGGGAACCCCCCCCCCCCACGTGGGTTTCCTCCGGGTACTCCGGTTTCCTCCCACAGTCCAAAAACATGGATCAAGGTGGATTGAGCTCTCCAAATTGCTCCATATAGAGTGTGTTTGTGTGAGTGAGTGTGTGTCCAGCGATAGATTGGCGTCCTGTCCTGGGTGTATCTGCCCAGCGCCCGAAACGTCCCTAGTAGAGGATAAAGCGATAATGGAAGAAGATAATGGATGGATGACTGTATAATATAATCAATATTGTATAGTATAATTATCCATTATCTTCCAATTTTCAGGCGATTCGGGCGCTGGGCAGATAGACTCAGGATAGGGGGGCAATCTATCACTGGACACACACTCACTCCCACAGACACACTCTATATGGGGCAATTTGGAGAACTCAATTGACCTTGATCCATGTTTTTGGACTGTGGGAGGAAACCGGAGAACCCGGAGGAAACACACACGGACACGGGGAGAACATGCAAACTCCACCCAGTTTGGGATTCGAACCGGGAATCCCTAGCGCTGAGAGGCGAACATGCTAAACCACTAAGCCATCGTGCCACCCCAACTATATAATCAGTATATAGTATTGTATATTTTATAATATAAATATATATATAATATAATTTAAGTTGGGGCGGCACAATGGCTTAGTGGTTTAGCATGTTCTCCTCTCAGCGCTGGGGATTCCCGGTTCGAATCCCCATCTGGGTGGTTTGCATGTTCTCGCCGTGTCCACGTGGGTTTCCTCCGGGTTCTCCGGTTTCCTCCCACAGTCCAAAAACATGGATCAAGCTGAATTGTGCTCTCCAAATTGCTCCATATAGAGTGTGTCTGTGTGAGTGAGTGTGTGTCCAGCGATAGATTGGCGTCCTGTCCTGGCTGTATCTGCCCAGCGCCCGAAACGTTCTCCCCTGGATGGGCATGGGGAACCCCCCCCCCCCCCCCCGCGACCCCAATAGAGGATAAAGCAGAAGATGATGGATGGATTCTGACTCTGATTCTGATTCTGACTCTATATACAGTTGCACACAGTGACCCCGCAGTTCAGTGACCTGCTCCTTGACCTCCCAGCACTTTACAGGCTGGCACGCCTCACATGGTCAGACGTCCCTTGGCGGCGTGTCCTCAGTGTGCCAGGCTGCACCAGTCACTCATTTAAGGCCCTGCATTTCATAAAGAGTCTTTTATCTGCTGCAGCAGTGAACCACGAGCCGCCGGCTCAATGACACAGCAGCTGCACTGATAGCCGAGCCTCGGCATTCCCTAATCTCTGTGCCCTTGTGTTGTGCGAAACGCTCATCCACACACACGTAGAACTCGGAGAACACACGATTTAGGGTGCCAACACCGTAAACTCCAGCCGGCATCTACCAACCATGTGATCATTATCATAACGGGGCATGTGACTTCCGTCCGTAATGCTTACAAAGTGCATACAATAACATCCCAAGAGGTTAGGACTGTCAAAACAGCCAGGGAAGAACATACCAAATACTAATGCAGTCCAAAGGTTGTCTGATTAGTAATGAAAATACATTAAAATATAAAGAATGGATTCTTGTCTTAACTTACTGCCCTATGTCAGAGTTTACAAAGCATAAATTGATGCTTGGAAGTCGTTTTTTATGTTAAAAGAGGGATTCTATGCCCTTTAATTATAACTTAAAGCCCTCCTGCAGCCTTTAAAATACAAACATTAAGATTAATTAATGAATTACGACTGATTTATAGTGTTAAATGATGTAAATAAGTTGATTCCACCATAACAAATGGCACAAAATAGACTTCTATACTCCCCCTAGCGGTCAGTCAGCGCTATGGTTCTGATACTAAACTAAACGCTTTGTAAAGTCAGATCAAAATAAGACGTGATGAAGCTTAAATTATTAATAATCGCGGCTTATTGTCTTTAATTGGTCGATGTTGTGATGACAGAGGAAAGGAAGACATAGTTTTCCCTCATGATTTACATAAATATGATCCATCCATCCATTATCTTCTGCTTTATCCTATATTAGGGTCGCGGGGGGGTTCCCCATGCCCATCCAGGGGAGAACGTTTCGGGCGCTGGGCAGATACACCAAGGACAGGGTGGGCAATCCATCGCTGGGCACACACTCACTCACACACACACACTCGATATGGGGCAATTTGGAGAACTCAATTGACCTTGATAAATGTTTTTGGGCTGCGGGAGGAAACCGGAGAACCCAGAGAAAACCCACGCGGACACGGGGAGGACATGCAAACTCCACCCAGATTGGAATTTGAATCGGGAATCCCTAGCGCTGAGAGGAGAACATGCTAAGCCACCGTGCCACCCTTATAAATATGATGATTTACACAAACATAAAACTCTCGCGCTGCCTTCTTTATCGATCGGGAAAATGTTATTGATCCACATTTAAAAATCAATTTTCATAGATTTTTTAATGAAAATGAATTAAATAGAGCTCTTCACACACAACATCGCAGCTCTGATGGCAGGTCGCTAATAATCGCTAAAAAAACGCGGAAAAATCATCTGCAAATCTGAAATCCGGATTTAAAAGCTCGCAGATCGCTTTTAGAAATTTAGAGCGTTTATAATACCCTGTGCGTATTCAAAATACACTTTTTTTTAGACGTCATGTGACCGTCTACCGCTGCGAGAACGCTGGTGTCGAGCAGAAATGGCCTGGTGGGGGCGTCTGCATGTCCTCCCCATGCCTGCGTGGGTTTAAGGCTGGCGTCTTTAAACCACTTTGATGCATTTTGTGCAATTACACAGACCGCAGTTCAGGTCTCACTGCTTTGACCTCCTTGCTGGAGGTACGATGATGTGGTGTTTGGCATGTTCTCCTCTCAGCACTGGGGATTCCAGGTTTGAATCCCCATCTGGGTGGAGTTTCCATGTTCTCCCCGTGTCCGCGTGGGTTTCCTCTGGGTTCTCCGGTTTCCTTCCACAGGCCAAAAACATGGATTCAAGGTGAATCGGCTGCTCCAAATTGCCCCTATATAGGGTTTATGTGTGAGTGTGTGTGTGTGTCCAGTCATGGCTTGGTGTATCTGCCCAGCGCCCCAAACGTTCTCCCCTGGATGGGCATGTGGAACCCCCCGGTGACAAAAGTATAGGATTAAGCAGTCAGTATAATCAGATGAGATTTTTAGGGCGTGGTAGCTCAGTGGTTTGGGTGTTGGGTTATCAATCTGAAGGTTGGCGGTTCAAATCCCAGGTCCACTGCAATTACCAATGTGGGTCCTTGAGCAAGACCCTTAACCCTCATTGCTCCAGGGATGTTGTGATTAACCCTGTGTTCATCTTGTAAGTCGCTTTGGATAAAAGCGTCTGCTAAATGACCAAATGTATGTATGTAAATGTATTTTGAGGTGTTGACTCCGCCTCCAAATTCCCTGGACCTGTAATCCAATCCAGGATCAGTGGAATGTGCTGGATGAACACGTCTGATCCACGGAGACTCCACCTCGAAACTTAGAGACGTTAAATGACAACATCTAACTTCGAACATCTTAGTGCCTGATAGCACAGCACACCTTCAGGGGTCTAGTGGAGCCCTGTTGTGCAATGGTGGAGTGGGCGGGGCTTTAATTTCACAGCATGAAGACCCTGGTTATTTATTTATTGATTATTGATTTATTTTTGGATGGGGGAGGGGGGTGCTGGATTACCTCCCATAACTGGCATGAGGATGAATTAAAGATGCTAATCCCAATCTGGGTGGAGTTTCCATGTCCTCCCCGTGTCCGCGTGGGTTTCCTCCGGGTTCTCCGGTTTCCTCCCACAGTCCAAAAAAACATGGATTCAAGGTGAATTGAATTCTCCAAATTGCCCCATATAGAGTGTGTCTGTGTGAGTAAGTATGCTCCCAGTGATGGATTGCCCCCTGTCCTGGGTGTACCCGAAACATTCTCCTCTGGATGGTCATGATGATACCCCCCCACCCCCGTCTGGGTTCCGCCCGGGTTCTCTGGTTTCCACCTAAAGTCAGAAAACATGGATTTAAGGTAAACTGAATGCTCTAAATTGCCCCATATAGTGTTTATTTGTTTGCCTGTGTGTGTGTGTGTGTGTGTGTGTGAGAGTTATAGACAGGCGCCCTGTCCTGGGTTCTTGCCCGAAACGTTCTCCCCTGGATGGGCTTTGGGAACCCCCACCCCCACGACCCAAGTAGAGGATTACGCAGGACATAATGGATGAATGAGTGAGGTCTGCAGGACGCCCCTGCGGTCACTGCGCGGGTGATCATGATCAACGTCCTGGCAGCCGCAGGTAGAACGACGCCCCCCGCAGGCCATCCCGAGTTCCAGCCGCGGCTCGGTGGGCGGGTCCCGTCTTTTAACCCCAACGTGACGGACTGGAGAGAGAGAGAGAGAGAGAGAGAGGTGGATACAGCAGTTGCGAACACACACACACACACACACACCTCTCTCCCCCCCCTATAGCCGCACGCGCATGTACGGGACCGCCGCCGCGCGCGCGCGCAGGGCAGACGCTTCAGCCGCGCGGACGGACTCGTGCCGGAGGTTCGAGCCTTTGGCCGCGTCGTCTCTTCCCGGGGAAACACTGTTCATTCTGATGATGCACTTTAGAACCTAGAACTCGCGGCTCCCGGTTATTATTGTTGTTGTATATGTGTGTATATAATTTTTTTATTTTTATACTTTATTTTTGGTATTTTTATACTTTTGAATTGCCTGGCTCTGTAAACACCTTCACATCAAGCTTTTCTTTTCTTTTTGGAGAATGGAGACGATGCCAAAGGTAAGACTGCCCTCGCTCTGGGTTCTAGATCAGCTGCTCTATACCTGCCCCACTTTTTATTTATTTCTTTTTTTACAGACTACCCCGTCATTTCTTACCTCCGTCTTTAGTTCTGCACCATGTGAACCAACCCGCGCGTCGCAGCGCGCCTGACTGGCTGTGATTTTAATGAAATATATTAATAATATTTTATTGCTGATTTCAGATCAGTCGATATTTACATCACCGCTGCAAAGAGCGAGAGAGAGTGCGCTCTGTGTGTGTATTCAAACGCGCTCCAGCTTTGCGTGACTTTACGTTTTCAAACCTGACGAGTTGCGGCACGTACACCGCGTCATCGTCCCGAAATAAAACCCGTTTATTATAAGAGCATTATCTGTTAATTGAATTAATTAAAACAATTAAAGCAAGCGAACCGAACGTGGATGTGGTGTTTACGTTTCTGCGTGTACATCACGGAGCGCGTTGTTTTCCAGCTCTATGCGCGCTCACGTCGTTCTAATGCTGTGGGAACACCACGTATTCGTGTTTTTATATTTTTATTGATTTGTATTATTTGTTTACAGACAGAACGAGCGTAACGGGTCGGTGTTGCGATCGCTCCGCCGTTTAAAGGGCCGTCTTGAATTCGGGGGTGCGTGTGAAGGTAGCGTCGCCACCGTCGCTACATGCGACGTAACGCTGCGCCTCAGAGCGCATGTTTTAACAGGTTTAACGTTCAAAACTCGCCCCTGCCTTTAAACTAAACTAACTTTAACGGCTGGCGGACACGTTCCAGACGCCATGCCCGCCGCGAAGCCACAACACCCCGCCGCGGTGCGCCGCGTTTACCGCAGGCTGCGTTTCGAGCTTCCCAACACCCGTTTTCCGACCAGCCCCGCCCACCCTCTTGTGATTGGGCTGTCGTCCGTGCTCCGTGTGCGGATTGGCTCTCGGTCGTCCAGGAGGCGGGACCCGTCGGAAAACGGGTGGGAAACATGAACCGCACAAGATAAATAAGTCAGAATTCGTTTGTTCGTCGGTTTTATTTCGTTTTAAAACGAAAAAAGTTTCTTATTTAGCAAAATAACAACATTCTGAACTAAAAACCGACCCGAACTCACGAATTTAAGGCGCACACGTGGTTGTAACTGCCTGCTGCAGAGCTGCGATGCCAACAAACACAAACAAACAGGGCTCTGTTTTTAAATTAAATACAAATAAAATAATAAAACTGCGTTTTAAAGTTCGTCACTAATCGCATCAGAGATCTGTAAGGTCAGGAAAGTAAAAAAAACAACAACTCCAAACAGAACCCCGGTCAGACGTTTGAGGGTCCTGATGATCGGCCACCTTAATTTAGTTAAAAATCAAAGAAACAAGGCGTCAAACCTCCATCCATCCATCCATTCATCCATCATCCTCCGCTTTATCCTCTATTAGGGTCACTCGGGGGGGCGTTTCGGGTCGTTGGGCAGATACACTCAGGACAGGGGTCAATCTATCACTTTCATATTATACAATATTACACGGTGTAATATTATCGGTGCACGGTGGCTTAGTGGTTTAGCATGTTTTCCTCTCAGTGCTGAGGATTCCAGATTCGAATCCCAATCTGGGTGGAGTTTGCATGTTGTCCCTGTGTCCGCGTGGGTTTCCTCTGGGGTTCTCCGGTTTCCTCCCACAGTCCAAAAACATGGATCAAGGTCAATGGAATTCTCCAAATTGCCCCATATAGAGTGAGTGTGTGCCCAGTGATAGATTGTTGCCCTGGGGGCTGGGGGGGAATGGTTCCCCATGCCCATCCAGGGGAGAATGTTTCGGGCGCTGGGCAGATACACCCAGCACAGGGGGGGATTCTATCGCTGGACACACACTCACTCACACAAACACACTCTATATGGGGCAATTTGGAGAATTGAATTGACCTTGATCCATGTTTTTTGGACTGTGGGAGGAAACCGGAGAACCCGGAGGAAACCCATGCGGACACGGGGAGAACCTGGAATCCCTAGCACTGAGAGGAGAACATGCCAATCACTAGGCCACCGTGCTGCCCATTCCTCAAACTTATTTCTCATCATTTTCAGTTGCTATGGTGAAGTCAAGTGTGAAAGCATTTAAAACGGGTTACGCTGTTTAGCATGTTCTCCTCTCGTTCTCCCGCAGTGTTCCTGAGGCCGAGCTGGGCTGGTTCTGCAGCTGAAGGTTTCGCTCCGTGTGTGGTTCCTGATGCGCGGCGCCGACGCTGGCGGTTAACGGGATGGATGTTGTGGAGCTGATGCTTTTTCTCGCTCGACGTCAGCGCCCGCTCGTCTGCGACAGCGTCTCATTCTTTCGCGTTTATAAAAGAACGCCGCCTATCTGGGGCTCTGGGCCTCGAGAACGCGAAAGTTGAGAAAGGAGGGAGAAGTTCTCCAAAGTTGTTTTTTTTTTTTTTTTTTTATTATTGTTTTTGCCGAACTGCGACCTCTGATTTATATTCCCGCGCGTTCCGTCGTAGTCTGGCAGAAAGATGTTTAAAAAGCCCAACGACGGGACGGAGCTCCTGGCTCCGCCCAGGCCCAAGAACGTGAACGGCTCCGGCTCGGACTCGGTGCTGGGGGAGAAGCTGGGCACCGAGGTCCGTAAGCGGCGCCACACCATGGACAAGGATCTGAAGACGGCGGAGCACCGGTTCTTCCGGCGCAGCGTGATCTGTGACTCCAACGCCACGGCGCTCGACCTCCCAAGCAAAGCCTGCATTCCGCCGCCCCTCCCCGACCGGGAGCCGGGTCGTCCGTTGGGATTGCTCGCTGTGCCCAGCGGAACCTCCGAGGCCTTCGTGGCCCCGGTGGTGGAGGAGCAGGCGGAGAACGTGACCGAGGCGGGACGTCTCGCCCGGGTGGACGGGGCGATGCTGCAGGTCCAATGCGTCGTCGAGCGGGAACCTGTGGACCGTCAGGCCCAGGCGCCCGTGGTGACGGGCGTGGCCCCCGGCTGTACGGCCGAAGTGGTGGACACGGTGGAGAAAAACGAGGAGGACAAGGGCACGCTGAAGGCCCGGGTGGAGGCCGAGCAGAGGGAGGCCGAGAAGAAGGTGCGGGAGGACGAGGAGGTGGAGACCAAAGCTGTGGGCACCTCCCCGGATGGACGCTTCCTGAAGTTCGACATCGAGATCGGACGGGGGTCCTTCAAGACCGTCTACAAGGGTCTGGACACCGAGACGACCGTGGAGGTGGCATGGTGTGAACTCCAGGTAAGGGCCAACGTTAGGCCACGCCCACTTTTTGCTCGTCATGTTCTCCGTCCCACGTACCGTACAGATGGAATTTGTAGTTCTGCACCGCCAGCCTGTAGTCCATCTCTAATTTTAACATTATTCAATGGGTGGATTATATCCTATCCCGGCAGTGTCACTGCAGAACTGACAATCAACAATCCACCACCCAAATGATACCTGTCCTCTGATGTTCCTGACCAATAGAGAACCGAGACCCAACAGGGCGGGGTCTAAAAACAACACACAACACAGATGGACTACAGTCTGGAATTGTAGAACTACAAACTCCACAAACACTATATGATTGGTGGAGGAGGAAGGGGGCGTGTCCGACCCTCAGCCTGTCCTTTAATAAAACTCTTTAATACTCAAAGTTCCGAACCCGAGGTCAGTTCCCCTGAAGTCGTTCCTCGGCGCCAAGACTCGTAAAGTCAGCAGTCGTTTGGTGTGAGGGCAGCTCCGGGGCCCTGGGGCCCTGGGGAAACGTTAACCCTTTATCTGATGCCAGGACTGAGGTTCTGCAGCGGCGTGAGGGGGTGGAGAACGGCTCCACGTGGAGAACGGCTCGGCGTGGAACTGTGCACGTTCGCTCACCCAGGCCCCCGGCGGCGGTGGGGGGGGGGGTGTAGCCTGAGATCATCCAGTCCTCAGAGTCGACAGAGTGACACCGGGGTCGGGGGGCAACGTGGGCGGGGCCAAGAGAGGTGGCTGGAAATAGACTCTGGGCCGACCGCTTCTTTTATTCACTGTTTGTTTTTGAGGTGGTGCTCATGCTGAGAGAGTGAGCGAGCGAGAGAGAGAGAGACGTGAGTGAGTGAGTGAGAGAGAGAGACAGTGAGTGAGTGAGAGAGAGAGAGACAGTGAGTGAGTGAGAGAGAGAGACAGTGAGTGAGTGAGCGAGAGGTAGAGAGAGAGGTAGAGATAGAGAGAGTGAGAGAGAGAGAGACAGTGAGTGAGTGAGCGAGAGGTAGAGAGAGAGGTAGAGATAGAGAGACAGTGAGAGAGAGACGTGAATGAGGGGTAGAGAGAGAGACGGTGAGAGAGGGAGAGAGAGACAGTGAGTGAGTGAGAGGTAGTGATAGAGAGACAGAGAGAGAGACAGTGAGAGAGCAAGAGACAGAGACAGAGAGAGACAGTGAGAGAGCAAGAGAGAGAGAGACTGTGAGAGACCGTGAGAGAGAGACGTGAGTGAGTGAACGAGTGAGGGGTAGAGAGAGACGGTGAGAGAGCGAGAGAGAGACAGTGAGTGAGCGAGTGAGGGGGGAGAGAGAGAGACGGTGAGAGAGCGAGAGAGAGACAGTGAGTGAGCGAGTGAGGGGGAGAGAGAGAGAGGAGCTTATCTGGTCGGGGTTGTTTGTAGGAAAATGTGCTAATTGAGTCGGGTGGAGGAGTCGACTCGTTTCCATGCTGGTGCACGGCTGGCTCACGGTGCTGATGGTGTCGGGTGGTTGCTGAGTGTCGCTGATGGTTTAACACACAGGCGCGCCGCACGACCCGAAAATGGGAACTTAAGGAACGCACCCGAGTGTCCGTGGTTGGAGGTGCACGCCAGTGTCTAGAGGATCGAGGTACATGTGAGTCTCCAGGGGGTGAAGGGCTAGGTGAGGTGTCCGGGAGGTGGAGGTCCACATAAGTGTCCACGCAAGTGTCCAGGGTGGAGGCGCACTTGATTGTCCAGAGGATGGAGGTACATGTGAGGTTCTGGGGGTGGTTCATGGCATGAGGAACGTGGGTGCCGGTTTGGGTGGAGGAGGGTCTCGAGTCTATCTGGCAACCTGAAATTACAGGCGTGCACCACCACGTCCGGCAGGAACCTTAGACGTCGTGGCTCCTCCAACAACCCCCTCCATACCAATAATCATCATTAACTCCATTACTGACCCCCCAGAGCCCAGAGCAGACCCACTGCTCCTGTCCCACTGAATCAATATGGAATCCAATTACGAGCATGTGAATCCGAATTGAATCCTGATTCGTCATCCTCAAACGATTCCGTTCTGAGCTCAGACATACGAATCGATTCGAACCCGACATCGTACTGTCACTGAAGCCGTCCTCTGTCCCAGCACCAAACCCCCCCCCACCCCCCAATCATCGTTAGCAACAAACATTACTGACCCCCCCCCCCCCCCCCCCCCCAGAGAAGACAATGTCCCACTGAACCGATATGGAACCCAATTACAAGCGTGTGAATCCGAACTGAATCCTGATTCGTCATCCTCAAACGATTCCGTTCCGAGCTCAGACATAGGAATCGATTCGAACCCGACGTCGTACGGTCACTGCAGCCGTCCCCTGTCCCAGCAGCACCCCCCCGACCTGCCCCGCCCCCCCAGAGCAGACACGCTACTACTATCCCACTGAATCGATATGGAATCCAATTACGAGCATGTGAATCCGAATTGAATCCTGATTTGTCATCCTCAAACGATTCCGTTCTGAGCTCAGACGTACGAATCGATTCGAACCCGACGTCGTACTGTCACTGAAGCCGTCCTCTGTCCCAGCAGCAAACCCCCCCCCCACACCCCAATCATCGTTAGCAACATTACTGACCGCACCCCCCCCCAGAGAAGACAATGTCCCACTGAATCGATATGGAACCCAATTACAAGCGTGTGAATCCGAATCCATTCATGATTCGTCATCCTCAAACGATTCCGTTCCGAGCTCAGACATAGGAATCGATTCGAACCCGACGTCGTACGGTCACTGCAGCCGCCCCCTGTCCCAGCAGCACCCCCCCCCGACCTGCCCCGCCCCCCCAGAGCAGACACGCTACTACTATCCAACTGAATCAATATGGAATCCAATTACGAGCATGTGAATCTGAATCGAATCCTGATTCGTCATCCTCAAACGATTCAGTCCGAGCTCAGATATACGAATAGCTTCACTGCAGCTGTCCCCTGTCCCAGCAGCAACCCCCCCCAACATAAAGAAAGCTGGTACATTTGGTAACCCCCCCCATCCTCCACACGTTCCGCAGGTGTGATCTGGACCCGGGTAGGTGTTGTGAAGACGTCGTGGGTGTCTCTGGCGGACGTCCCGCTCTCCTTTTGTTCCCGTAAACGGCGTGACGTCTCTCTCTCCTCTCTCTCTCTCTCTCTCCTCTTTCTCTCTCCTCTCTCGCGTCTCCTGCTGGCTTTTTAAGGGCACTCTCGCCATCCGCCCCCCCCCCCCCAGCTCCTCACACCCTCGTGGTTTATAAAGTGCACTTAACCCGGGCTCTGTTATCGGCGTGCCTCTCTTCTTACAGCGGGCGCATCCTCCACTCTTCCTCTGGACGGCCGCCAGCCGCCGGAACGCACGGCGGTGGAGAATGGCTCCGCTTCTCCAGTCGCGACCGGAACGCGTAGGGCGGAGTCGTGTCGCCGCGGCCTCTCGAGCCGGACCGTGTCGAATGTGTCGCCGCCATGCGAGTGTGTGTGAGGTCACGGGGTTGGAATTTGGCTCGGATGGGACGGGAGTGAAGGCCGGTGTCATGGGGGGGAGGGGGGGGTGATGGAGGAACAGACCCGGTTCCATGAATTGGGCCCCGAAGCGTTTCCCTTTTGGGTTGTTATATTGGATTTTTTTTTTGTTTGGGGAGGGAGGAAGCGCTTCCTTCATGGTGCGGGCTGTGTGGTGGAGGGGCAGGAGTCTCCACGCGCAGATGAAACCTTCTGTATTGTGTTTGAGATGGTGGGGACGTGACATGTGACACGCTGATCAGGGGTGCTCAATACGTCGATCGGGTGTCAGGACGATCGCGATGGAGGTTTGAAAAAAAAAAATCACGTATCAGCGCTTTTTTTACAGCACAGTATCGGAAGCACTACACGCGCGCACACATTTTAACACAATGTGATTCTTTCTGATTCGCAATCTCTACAAGCGAGCGGTCTGCTGCCCCCCCCCCCCCCCCGCCCATCTCTCTCGCTGTTCCAAAAACCGGCACGTGGCCACGCCTCCGTGCTTAAATCCGAAGCACTGCCTCGCGAATCATCTACATTACAAAGTTTCTTTTTACATTAAAAAGTTTCTGTTTGTGTTTTTGCTCTTTATTTGACTGACAAGACGAGTGAAGGACTTCGCTCCAAAATAACTAAAATACCACTTTCATTTAGAGTGGAACTCAAAATGCCTTTGCTTGATTTGCCAAGTAGCCATTGCACATCCACTGTGTTTGGTTGTTTGGGTTTACAAAAACCAAGTTTTCAGTTTTCTCCATGCTATTTGCTGCAATTTCTGTGAAAATGGCAATCTGAAGCTGTCTGTTCTATGCTGATTCGATAATACTAACATCCATCTATCCATCCATTATCTTGCGCTTTATCCTCTATTAGGGTTGCGGGGGGGGGGGGGGGGGGTTGTTTCTCCATGCCCATCCAGGGGAGAGCGTCTCAGGCGCTGGGCAGATACACCCAGGACAGGGGGGTAATCTATCACTGTGCACACACTCATACTCTATATGGGGCAATTTGGAGAATTCAGTTGACCTTGATCCATGTTTTTCGACTGTGGGAGAGAACTGGAGAACCCGGAGGAAACCCACACAGACACGGGGAGAACATGGAAACTCCAACCAGATTGGGGTTTGAAACAGGAATCCCTAACACTGAGAGGAGAACTTGCTAACCACTAAGCCAACGTGCCCCCCCAATACTAACATGATGTGTGTAAACAGGTTTCAATATAAAAGCCTAAAAAATAGAGATTGACCCTGGTAGATCTCGATGACCTGTCCAATGGAAAAGTAGATCTCGGGCCAGAAAAGTGTGGGCACCCCTGTCTTAGATGCTTAGTTGTGAAAATGGAGGTACGCATGAGTGTCCGGGAGTGGAGGTGCACGTGAGGTCCATGGGTGGTGGTACACATGAGATACATGGGTGGAGTGTCCAGGGGTGGGTGGATTGCACGCGAGTGTCCGGGAGGTGAGGTCCATGGATGAAGGTATAGGTGAGGTACAGTAAGTGGCGTTATATGCGAGTGCCCAGGGTTGGGTGGAGGTGCACACGAGTGTCCATTGGTTGGAGGTCCACGTTAGTGACCAGAGGGTGGAGATACACTTGAGGTCCATGGGGTGGGTGGAGGTACATGTGAGTGTCCGGGAGTGGGTGGCGGTCCACGTATGAGGTAGACGTGAGGTCCAGAGAATGAATGTCCATGGGAGTGTCCAAGGGATGGAGGTCCACGTGAGTGTCCAGTGGGTAGAGCTGCACGTGAGTGTCCAAGGGATGGAGGTGCACGTGATTGTCCGGGAGGTGGAGGTCCACCTGAGGTCCACCTGAGGGTGAAGGTATAGGTCAGGTCCATTGGTTGGAGATACATATGAGTGTCCAGGTGGTGTATGTGCACACAAGTGTCCAACTGTGTGTCCGGGGTGGAGGTCCATGTGAGTATCCCGGGGTGGTCAACCTCCTGCATTTTGTAATATTATTTGTTTAAAGTGTGTTTTGACTCCAGCACCCCCGTCTGAGTGCAGCAGATGGTACAGTCCATCCGTGCTGATATGCAGTGAATGGGATGGGAGTCTGTACCATTACTGGGCTGAGGGAACGTAACTCCACCACCTTTACGCCCTGCTCTCCAGTGACCTCATATTAATACCATCAGTACCACGGCGACCGTGTAGTCTAATTATGGGATGTTCGTGTCCCAGCCCACCCCCCACTCCCTCTCCCTTTGAGCCTGGATGCCCTTCTCTGGTGTAATTTGGCGCTGCAGTGATTTACCGTACAAGGTTTTTCTTTTATTTATGAATTTTTTCTTTAACGGCGTGGCCGCGTGGGCCCCGGGTCCCGTTGGCGGGCGGTCCTTGCGTATCGAGGGGGCTGGCCTGTTTAAAGCCCAGGACAGACCTAAATACTTGAAGGTTGACGTAAAGCAGACTCTACTCCCACAGCAGGAATTCAGCATCCAATTTTTTTATTATTCTGTAGTTTTCCACGTCGACCCGCGAACTACGGACCAGGTCGACGGGCCGCGACCTATCACCTCTGACTCCGCCCCCCCAGGTATCGGGCCTATGGCATGTGACGCGGTAATCAGTGTTTCCCTCGGGACTCGTCTCCAACCTTGGAGAAAAAGCAGATTCTCTCTCTCTCTCGCTCTCGCTCGATCGCACTCTCACCCCCCCCCCACACCCCCCCGGTGTTCCCGCGATTCTGCCGGGCCCTTTTTTTTCGCGTGCAGGTACATTAAGTGTGCTAAGGGTCATAACGGCCGGCATGGCGGTGAATGTTCTCATGTTGCGCCTCTCGCGTTTCCAGCGCCCACCTCCCCCCCTGCCCCCCCGGCATCTGGCTTTGCTTAAAGCTGCAGCATGTAACGTTTCAAAGCTCTCGCGTTCTCGGCGAGATACGAACCGCTGGTGCGCGCGTTGCCAGATCGTCGCCTGCTTTGGCAAATGGACGAGCGCGTTGTGTAATGTTTGTATGGCGAACCTACCCACGTACGGGAACTTTGATTGGATCGTGCGGACGCTGGTCCCGCCCTTGGCGACGTCAAGGGTTCTGAATGTGATCGTTGGGGTCAGAGGGTTCAGGGTCAGCCGTGATGCAGCACCCGACGGTGAGGGGCCTCGCTCAGGGGCCCACTGTTGCAATAAGTATTTACAGGAACCCACGGACATTTCTACCACGCCCTTACGGGTGCTGTAGCATGGAGTCGAGTGCGCGTGAGGTGGGTGGAGGTGTACATGAGGTCCATGGGTGGAGGTATACGTAAGGTGCAGAGAATGGAGGTGGGTGGAGATCCATGCGAGTGTCCGGGAGTGGGTGGCGGTCCAAGCGAGTCTCCAAGGGAGGTCCATGCGAGTTTCTAGTGGGTGGGTGGAGGTGCATGCGATGTCCAGGGGTGGGTGAAGGTCCATGCGAGTGTCCGGGAGTGGGTGGAGGTCCAGAGAGTGAAGGTCCACGTGAGTGTCCTAGGGATCGAGGTCCATGTGAGTGTCCGGGGGTGTGTGGAGGTCCACGTGTGTGGCCAGTGGATGGAAGTCTATGAGAGTGTTCAAGGGATGGAGGTGCACGTGAGTGTCCGGGAGGTGGAGGTCCACGTGAGGTCTATGAGGGTTGGTATAGGTGAGGTCCAGGGAGTGTCATTGCACGCGAGTGTGGAGGTTACAAACGACAAGTGTTCTGAATTTTATCGTTGGGGTCAGAGGGTACAGGGTCAGCCGTGATGCAGCACCCGACGGTGAGGGGCCTCGCTCAGGGGCCCACTGTTGCAATTTACCAATGTACTAACAGGAACCCACGGGCATTTCTACCACATCTTTACGGGTGCTGGAGCGTGGAGGCGAGTGGGCGTGAGGTCCGGACTCACGGTCGAGACCGTCCACACCACCCCTCCATCCATGGCGTGGATCATGTGTTGTGCATAGTCCTGCTGGAAGAATAAGGACTTCCCTGAATTGTTCTCTGCATGTAGTAGTTGTCCGTAATCGTGGATGGGTGGATTGATTGATTGGGTCTGTCATCTCTGGGGCGAGGCGGAACTGATACGAGAACCCTTCATGGTTCCTTCTCACCGTGTGACATTCTCACCAGGGCGCCGTAGCATTGGGAGAACCCGGCAATGATCTAAATTCGGCGGAGCCCCAGCTGTCTGTGGGCCGTGTCCGGTACCGTGAATGGGCCGGATTTTAAAAGCCCCTGCTGTTTTGCCCCCCCCTCCACCCCATCACCCACCCACCCCCCCCTCCATGGATTTGGCCGGGGTTCTGTGTGGCTTGCGCATTCTCGGGATTCCTGCGGCAGGACGTCAGTCGTTTGTAAGTGGCACCGCGTTCTAAGAATACAAAAAGAACAAGGCTCAGCGTGGGGGGGGGGGGGTATTTGTAGAGGGAGGGGGTTGGGGGGGGGCTTTGTTCGCCACTGATATCCCAAACTGAGCGAGAGGCTCAACCTCGTGCTCCTGAAGTGTGATGTGTCCGCGTTGGCGATGCCGGCGGAATGCAAAAATAAGTTAATGAAAGCCCACCCCCCCCAACCCCCCCCCCCCCCATCACATTAAACGACGATGTGCCATCTAGCGGAACCCCCCCCCCCCCAACAACGCAAGACGCACAACGATGACATCTTATTTCAATAAATAAGTGATTGTAATATAACTTGGCTATAACGTGACCCCGTTAAGCCTTTCCCACCACAGGGGGCGCCACGGGGGGGGGCGACCCTCGAATTTCACCAGTGTCTATTGGTGGGTTAGCGTTAGACGGCCACTCTTCTTTTCGCAGGACCGTTGCGTGTGCGGGTGGGGGCGCTGTTCGGAAAACATCAGACGCTTTAAATGACGCGGTATGCATGCACTGTAAACTCCTGCACTGACCATCACGCCAGAAATTCGGCATCCCAATGATTTCAGCCCCGCAGCCACCTGATTGTCTGTTTATATGCGCTGACTCATCGGCTGACCGTGGGGTTTAGGGACCTCGCCGCACCTCGCCGCCGGCTGCTCACATGTATGAGGAGAATTGGAGCAGATGCTCCGGGATGACGAGGAGAACCGGAGAGGCACGTTCCGCGTTCTCCGGCAGCTGCGGCCTCCTGTTCCCTCATGACGCTGCGGAGCGTACCTGTCGGTCCGGCGCGGCGCTGTGTCAGCAGATTCCTGACCAGTGTTCGGTGAGGTCAAGGGCACGGACGGGATAGGACAGAGTAAGGTCTCTTCTGTCCTGCGTTCTAAAGAGAGCTCAGCTGTTCTCTCTGTTCAGAATGTAGAACACGTGGAGACATTTGTTTCTGAGCCTCGCTTCAAGTTGCTTTAAACTCCTTCACCTCAAAACCTCCACAACTCCACCTCCTCCACCTCACCTCCTCCGCCTCAACTCCTTCACCTCAAAACCTCCACAACTTCACCTCCTCCGCCTCAACTCCTTCACCTCAAAACCTCCACAACTCCACCTCCTCCACCCCACCTCCTCCGCCTCAACTCCTTCACCTCAAAACCTCCACAACTCCACCTCCTCCGCCTCAACTCCTTCACCTCAAAACCTCCACAACTCCACCTCCTCCGCCTCAACTCCTTCACCTCAAAACCTCCACAACTCCACCTCCTCCACCCCACCTCCTCCGCCTCAACTCCTTCACCTCAAAACCTCCACAACTCCACCTCCTCCGCCTCAACTCCTTCACCTCAAAACCTCCACAACTCCACCTCCTCCACCTCAACTCCTTCACCTCAAAACCTCCACAACTCCACCTCCTCCACCTCAACTCCTTCACCTCCTCAACACCTCCACCTCCTCTACCTCAACTCCTTCACCTTCTCAACACCTCCACAACTTCACCTCCTCTACCTCAACTTCTTCACCTCCTCCACCTCAACTCCTCAACACTTCCATCTCAACTTCTTCACCTCCACCCTTTTAACTCAACTCCTTAACACCTCCTCCACCTCCTCCTCCATGTTGTTGGTCTGCATACATCTGCACCCCGGTGTGGGTTCCGTTTGGGTTTTGGGTGCTGGATGCGAACAGACTCAGCAGGTTAAGGTTCTATGAGGAGGTTCTGGTGGTGCAGTGCGGTTGTTTTGGATGTTGAGTCTTGTTGTTATGGTTACTGGTTCCTCTGAATTTGCCAGGCTGACCATTTAACCGCCTTATTTCCTGTTCGGGTGGGATTATAGTAGTTCTGACAATCTTCAGTTAAATGGAATTCTAGTAGTTGTGGCAACTTTCATTCAGGAGGGAGTTGAGGCAACTGAGTTGAGGGCTGACCTCAGTTGTGGAAAACATAGTTTAGGAGGAATCGTAGTAGTTTTGGCAACCGTCATTTAAAACATTTTAATTCTGTGTCTTCCTCAACCCTCCTCCTCCTCTGTCCTGCGGTCCTGAGAGTGTTTGAGGACAGCGGTGTTCCTCATCCTTTCTCTCTTTCTCTCTTCTCTTCTTTCCGACTAAGGGTTTGAAGAGGGGGTGAGGGTTTGAGGAGGGGGTGATGGTTTGAGGAGGGGGGTGGTTTGAGGGGGTGGTGGTTGGAGGAGGGGGGTGGTGGTGGTGCGGTGCTGTTCCTCAGCCTCACTGTCCTCCTCGGTTCTGCGGGGCTGTTGTGTTCTCCACCTCGCCCTGCGCTCCTCCGGAATTCTATAAATAGACGTCATGTGGCTCAGAGATATTTGTGGAGCATGATTTATATTTCAGACGGAGCTTTATTTACCTCGCTGCTCCTCGCTGCTCCTCACTCGCCTCCTTCTCTGTGAGGTTCTCCTAATAAAGGAAGAGCTGGAACCCAATAAACAGACCAGACGCATCCCTATCCCTTACCCTCACCCTGCACTCCTCACCATGCACTCCTCACCCTCACCCTGCATTCCTCACCCTGTACACTCCTCACCCTGTACACTCCTCACCCTGTACACTCCTCACCCTGTGCACTCCTCACCCTGTGCACTCCTCACTCTGTGCACTCCTCACCCTGTACACTCCTCACCCTCACCCTGTACACTCCTCACCCTGTACACTCCTCACCCTGTACACTCCTCACCCTGTGCACTCCTCACCCTCACCCTGTACACTCCTCACCCTCACCCTGTACACTCCTCACCCTGTGCACTCCTCACCCTTTACACTCCTCACCCTCACCCTGTACACTCCTCACCCTGTACACTCCTCACCCTCACCCTGTACTCCTCATCCTCACCCTGTACTCCTCATCCTCACCCTGTACTCCTCATCCTCACCCTGTACTCCTCATCCTCACCCTGCACTCCTCACTCTCACTCTGCACTCCTCACCCTGCACTCCTCACCCTGTACTCCTCATCCTCACCCTGCACTCCTCATCCCCACCCTGCACTCCTCACCCTCACCCTGCACCCCTCACCCTGCACTCCTCATCCTCACCCTGCACTCCTGACCCTGACTGAAGCACCTCCCGCCCCTTGGCTCGTGGTCGGCTGCTGGTGCAGGAGCAAGCCCCCCGGTGGTTGGTGGTCTTTGCTGATGCCGGTTTGGATGGCTGTCTCTGTCCTAAGGTTCTAAATGCTTCAGCGCATTTATTTACGGCCTCGTGTTCGGCGTACACATCGTTGGAGCAGTTGAGCCTGCGGCGGGACACGCCTGCTACAAACAAACGTCTTAAAAGTTAAATCCCCTGAATCCATCTGCTGCCATTTCGCTCCTCGCACCCGAATCCCCCAGTGGGGTCGCCCCCGCCCCGGTTCTGGTAATCGGTGAGGATCTCAGTGAGGATCTCGGTGAGGAACGGGGATGAAGAGTACAAACTGAAGGGAACCTGAGCTCTGCCGCTGCACTAATCCGGCTCTGACAGTTCTCTAATCCCCGGCTTTTAAACCGTGTTCTCAAGGGTTCCGTGAATCGGTTCTGCTGCAGGCCGAAGATGTCACTCGTTACGATAGGGTTGAATTCTCCGCCCATTGGCTGGGATAGGTTCAAACAGAGGTGTGATTGATTTTGGGATGCTGTCCAACTTCCCACCACCCAACGACATCTTTCATTTTATTAGTTTACAGAAAAAGTGCAATCCACAGGAAACAAACAAAAAGATCAAAGATAAGAAACAAACTAAAAAGATCAAAGATAAGAAACAAACTAAAAAGATCAAAGATAAGAAACAAACTAAAAAGATCAAAGATAAGAAACAAACAAAAAAGATCAAAAGAAACAAACAAAAAGGTCAAAGATAAGAAACAAACAAAAAAGATCAAAAGAAACAAACAAAAAGATTAAAGATAAGAAACAAACTAAAAAGATCAAAAGAAACAAAGGAAAAGATCAAAGATAAGAAACAAACTAAAAAGAACAAAGATAAGAAACAATGGAAAAAGATCAAAGATAAGAAACAAAAAGATCAAAAGAAACTATCCAAAAAGATCAAAGATAAGAAACAAACTAAAAAGATCAAAGATAAGAAACAAACTAAAAAGATCAAAGATAAGAAACAAACTAAAAAGATCAAAGATAAGAAACAAATTAAAAAGATCAAAAGAAACAAAGAAAAAGATCAAAGATAAGAAACAAAAAGATCAAAAGAAACAAAGAAAAAGATCAAAGATAAGAAACAAAAAGATCAAAAGAAACAAACAAAAAGATCAAAGATAAGAAACAAACTAAAAAGATCAAAGATAAGAAACAAACTAAAAAGATCAAAGATAAGAAACAAACTAAAAAGATCAAAAGAAACAAACTAAAAAGATCAAAGCTAAGAAACAAACCAAAAAGATCAAAGATAAGAAACAAAAAGATCAAAAGAAACAAACTAAAAAGATCAAAGATAAGAAACAAACTAAAAAGATCAAAGATAAGAAACAAACTAAAAAGATCATAAGAAACAAACTAAAAAGATCAAAGATAAGAAACAAGCCCAAGATAAGGGCCACCACAAAAATCTTGTGTGTCAAAAATCCTTTATGTGCGAGAAAAAAAAGTTATGTGCACCAAATGGGTCACAACAAAAATTGGTTATGTGCGACAAAAAAAAATGTTTGCGTCAAAAAACTTTATGTGCGACAAATAAAAATTTGTGTGACAAAAAAAAGTTGTTTGTAAAAAAAATAAATAAAATTTTGTGCATGACAAAAAAAACTTTCTGTGCGACAAAAAAACTTTATATGCGTCAAAAAAAGTTTTGTGCACCAAATGGGTCGCAACAAAAATGCGTTATGTACAACAAAAATACACAATAAAAATATTTGTGTGACAAAAAAAAATATGTGCGACAAAAATACTTTGTGTGCTACACTGACTATAATAATATTTATGTACACCACACAGGAGTCGGTGTTCCTATGCATCCCAGTGGAGGTCTGCGTTTCTTACTTAACGCTAATCTAACTTCTCATTTCCTTTAAGCCCATTTCTCATTATGAACTCGTTAGATTAACGACGGTTGCTATGCAACACGTGCTGTTTCATGATCATCAATAAAGCTTCAGAGGTTGAGAACCGGTTCCGAGCTCATTGTTCTGAGTATCTGCTGCGACAGACGCCCCACCAGCCCGGTCGCTCTGCGAGCTGTTTAAACGTTGTGATTGCGTTGCGCCGGCGCGATTGTCCTGAGCGTTAATCCTCCCGATCCCGTCGTAAATCCGTTCTCACTAACGCGTGTCTTGGCGTCTCCACCCGCGTCTTTGTCGTTCTTGAAGCGACTTGCGCAACCCGAGAGCGGTGATGCGGTGGACGGGGCCTATCCCGGTGGAAATGACCGCGCCGTTGATTGAAGTGTGTTGCCCTTGTCCTCCTTCACATGAGGACGTCAGGAATCCGGTCGAGACTCGCGCAGCACAAACGTCTCTTTGTTCTCGAGTTGAAAAATCCAATACGTAAACAGACAGACAATTTTTTATTTAGTTTTTTTTGTGTAAACTTTTTGAATTCCAGCGCAGTGAAGGGTGCCGGACTGAACGCCGTCACGGGACGCACCGCTCACTCATCTCACCACAAAGTTATTCCTACTGTACGTTGTGATTGCGACTCGTCTGATGCTCCGTATCCCATCTGATTAACCTCGTATTGAGCCATTGCGCTCAGTGCTGGGTCATTACGTGCTGCGTCAAGTGTTTTGTTTCTAATCTTGCGCCTTAGTTGTGGAGGCCGCGGTGCCTCGGGACCGTCAGCAGGATCAGGTGGTCCTCGCTATTTAGTTACTATTAGTTAGACGTATCCGGCGGTATTGCCACAGAACGATACCCTACTCCGCTCCGCTTGGGGTTGTCTTCCCCATTTAGGTCAAAGTTGCTGTGATGTATCATTTGATGGTTCCTACTGTAACCATGGCGACTCGAACCCTATGATTAACTTGGTATATTGCGATTGCGCTGAGTGCTGGGTCATTACGTGGTCATTATGCCATCGCTGTCGGGTTTTGGTTCTAATCTTGCGCCTCAGTTGTAGAGGGGGTGGTGCCGCAGGACCGGCAGGCGTCGGTTCTGTGTTAGACAGTGGGTGGTTGATGGGGGGGGGGGGGGGTCGCTAAAGAACCATCAGTCAGTCCTCATCTGTTGAACACATGAATAAAAAGGTCTTTCATACACCAACAGCCGTCCCCCCCTCCCCCTATACCCCCTGCTCTGCTCTGCTTGGGGTCCCCCCCCCCCTCCCGCACGGGTCTCTTTAATCACCACCATGTGTGGCGTTTGGCGCAGCGGCCCGGCTCGTCCTGCGCCCGTTCCTCAGGATAGAGGAGCGACAGCGGTGTGTCAGACCAGGCATTCGCGCCGGCATTTGCGCCGTCCGCGGCCGACCGCCCTTTGCTCTCTCTCCGTTACTCCGGAATGTACAGGCGTTTTTTATTGGTTTGCTCGCCCCCTTATCGCACCTCTATAAAGAGCAGGGCCGGTGCGTCACATGCGGTTCTACGGGTGATCGGGTTTATAGAATTCCACTCGTACATCGTTTAGCAGATGCTTTCATACAGAGTGAGAGACGCACGGCAGAGGGTTCGAGAGGGACCGGCTGAACTGCAGCGTCGGCAATCACCGTCGCCAGGTCTGAACGGCTGATGGATTGATTGATTATTACGGCGAGTGCTAGTGGAGGAGACGTGAACGTGCTGAGATCCACTGATCGTCCCGTGGACCGGGTTCAGGGTCGTGTTGAACACGGGCTGCGACTGGACGCCTAAGTGAAGAGATGAGTGGAGCTACGGAGACCTTTGCCAATTAATCTGGCTAAGCGCCAGTAATGGGCACGATTGACTTTCAATATGAGCACAAATTGGCACCGCCCAGTTCAAAATTTGGGTACAATTGGCGACACCAACTGCCAAATATGGGCTTAACTAGCTGCCAAAATAGGGCACAATTGGCACGACAGCATGCAAAACATGGGCAGAATTGGCACCATCAAATGCCCACTGTGGGCTTAACCAAGTGCCAAATATGGGCTCAACTAATTGCAGAAATAGGGTACAATTGGCACCGCAGAGCGCAAAAAATTGGCACAATTTACACCAACATATGCCAGATATGGGCTTAACTTATTGACCAACTGAAAATGGGCACAATTGGCACCACTTATGGCCAAATATGGGCTCAACTCAGTGACTAACCAAAAATGGGCCCAATTGGAACCACCAAGTGCAAAAAACACGCACAATTGGCATCACTGAATGACAAATATGGGCACAATTTTCACCACAGAGTGTCAAAAAAGAGACTGCACAAATGGGCACCAACAAGTGCCCCATATGGGCACAACTAATCACCGAAAATGGACACAATTGGCACCACTGAGTGTAAGAAATGAGCTCATAAGGGCACTGCAGGGCTAAAAGTGATCTTCTGCATTTAAACTAAAGATTTGCTCAGAAAGTAAAATGGAAAGCAGAAAAGTGAAGGAAATGTCGACTCAGCATCGGGGTGAAGAACAGCAGGTGATGAACAGCACGTAAAGAACAGCACGTAAAGAACAGCACGTAAAGAACGGCAGGTGAAGAACGGCAGGTGAAGAACGGCAGGTGAAGAACAGCATGGTAAAGAACAGCACGGTAAAGAATGGCAGGTAAAGAACGTAACGGAAATTACAGCAGGTAAAGAACAGCAGGTAAAGAAAGGCAGGTAAAGAACGGCAGGTAAAGAACAGCATGGTAAAGAACGGCACGGTAAAGAACGGCAGGTGAAGAACAGCAGGTAAAGAACAGCATGGTAAAGAACGGCAGGTGAAGAACAGCACGGTAAAGAACGGCAGGTAAAGAACGACAGGTAAAGAACAGCACAGTAAAGAACGACAGGTAAAGAACAGCACGGTGAAGAACGGCACGTAAAGAATGGCAGGTAAAGAACGGCAGGTAAAGAACAGCAGGTAAAGAACAGCACAGTAAATAACAGCACGTAAAGAACAGCAGGTAAAGAACAGCAGGTAAAGAACGGCAGCGGAACCTGAAGATCAGGCCAGACGTGAACTCTGTTCTGCTGCAGGAGGAACGCCTGCTTTAGATTCACTATAAAGACTGATGAACAACCACAATAGAGTTGTGTGTGTGTGAGAGAGAGAGAATGATTTTGTGTGTACGTATGTATGTGAAGGTGTGTGTGTATATGTAAGTATGTGTGTGTATGTGAGAGAGAGAGTGTGTGTATATGTAAGTCTGTGTGTGTATGTGAGAGAGAGAGAGTGTGTGTATATGTAAGTCTGTGTGTGTAAGCATGTATGCGTGTGAGAGTGTTTGTGTGTGTGTGTGTGTGTGTGTGTGTGAGTGAGTGAGTGAGGGTGTTTGTGTGTATGTATGTGTGTGTGTGTGAGTGAGTGAGGGTGTTTGTGTGTATGTGTGTGTGTGTGTGAGCAAGTATGTGAGTGTAAGTATGTATGTTGTGTGTGTGTGAGAGTGTTTGTGTGTGTGTGAGTGTGTGTGGTCGTGGTCGCCGTGGTGTTGCTCTCACGTCGGTGTTCCGTGTGTGGAACCTTTAGCAGAACGTCCTTGGACATCTGTAATAACAGTCCGAATGAAAACACGTCCTTTGTCCAATCACGGCGCAGGACCGGGAGATAAGTGTTCTGCGTGTGCAGATTAAAGGTTCCTGACGTCGGGGTCGTGATATTGTATTGCGCCGTGGACGACGGCGGAAAAACAGACGGGGAGCTGCGTTCACGCGCCGGAACCTTGAGCAGCCAGGTGGCGCTCTGACGGTTTGGCGGGTTGCTATTTAAGTGGTGCAGCTACCTGCACTCAATGCGCCGCTCCATGTTCCTGTGAATGGAGAACCCACAGTATGGTGTGGATCAGCATAAAAAAGACTCGACCTCGTGTTGCCATGTTCACAGAAATCACTTTTTGTTTTTAAAAACGCTCCAGCACAGAGAGAACTTGGTTCTAATCCAGCTTTGTTCTCAAGAACGTCCATCCATCCATTATCTTCCGCTTTATCCACTATTAGGGTCGTGGGGGGGTATTAGGGTCATCCAGGGGAGAACATTTTGGGCGCTGGGCAGATACACCCAGGACGGGGGGGCAATCCATCGCTGGGCACACACTCACTCACACAAACACACATTCTATAGGGCAATTTGGAGAACTCAGTTGCCCTTGATCCATGTTTTTGGACTGTGGAAGGAAACCAGAGAACCCGGAGGAAACCCACGCGGACATGGGGAGAACATGCAAACTCCACCCAGATTGGGATTCGAACCGGGAATCCCCAGCGCTGAGAGGAGAACATTCTAAACCACTAAGCCACCGTGCCGACCTTCTCAAGAACTTGTTTCCCCTAAATGGAACCCTCACCCCCAACCCCCACACCCCCAGGATACAACATGAACACACAGAATCCCTGCGACCCGCGTTTCCCAAACAGAACATGAACATTTAATAAAAGCACCAAACATAGAACACATAGAACCCGGCTGCAAGGCATGCTGGGAAGGGGTTGTTATAATAATAATAATAATAATAATAATAATTGGTGGTAGTTATGGTAACAATATGCCAGTGGATTACATTGCCCCGCCCACCTTTATAAGCAGTTTGAATGGAACAGACATTTAAATGAGGCATGGGGGCGTGGCCTCGCAGCGGTTTTGGGAATAGAGAGAGAAGGGGAGAGCAGAGGTCGCTCGCCCGGGGATAGAGGTCACGATTCAGAACGTCGCGTCCTCGGAGGACTGCAGACATCTGCAAACCGACCCACTGTTGACAGCAGGCTTCCGACGGGATAGGATTCGGTAATCGGGAGATTAGCGGTTTCATATCCGTGCGAGTCACGCAAACTCAACAGCAGAATGAACGATGAGAACATTTTAGAACCAACTAAGAACCTCAGAATTTAGCAGTGGGAAGTTCTTTGACATTCATTTCTCCTCCTCAGTGACACTGCCGGGATAAGATATAACGCACCCACCAAATAAACCCTGCTCTGTGGTGGTGCTATTGCGGTTCTGAGGGTCAGAGAACCATTATTACACACAAATTAAACAGATGGACTACAGAGTGGAGGTGGAGAACTGCAAAGTCCATCTGTACGGTACGTGGAACTGAGAATGTGGAGAGCACAAAGGGGGCGTGGCCTAACAAAAATTGTAGAGCTTTACACTGTTTTAAACCCTTGAAGAACATGCCAAAGCGACAGTGGCGATACGAACTCCTTGTGAAGACTGGAACTCATCCTCCTCTAGTTTTCTAATATCACTCAATGGCTCTGCGATCTAGAACCCTCAAATTAAAAGGGGCAGATCCTGCAGATTACTCAGTCATGAGGTTCAATGTTCAGAACCGAGGTCGTTATTAAAGGTTTCTTTTAAATTTTGTACCTTTAATTATGACCTCGGTTCTTAACATTGAACCTCATGACTGAGTAATCTGCAGGATCTGCCCCTTTTATTCAGAGAGTTCTAGTTTAGTGATATTAGAACGCTCTAAATATATGTTCTCTGGGGTTGCCTTCAAACCCGTTATCACCTTTGTCCTCGGTGTTCACGCGAG